>CM076574.1:841919995-841967495 GCA_034641835.2 Pinus albicaulis
TTATTTTTCCCGATATTAGTGATGTGTGTCATTCTTTGTGCAACAACATGATATTTGTATGGTGATGGTGATCACTTTTTACTAATGCAACAAGTTTTATTTAATCTCTTTTTTGGGCTCATTAAAAATAAATGAAAAAGGAACCACCGTGGAGTCATATTTCAACTCTTTTCTAACTCTCGAAAAATGAAAATATCGTCGAGTAATTGTCATTTTGAACACATTAAAGTAAATGAATTAACTTGATCTCAATATACGTTTACCCATTTTTTAGGCTAATATTCACTATTTACGAAAAATGAATACCTTGGTCAAATAGGGTCAAGAGGTTCTCTCAGATATTCTTTTCTACATTTTCAAATTCAAGGTACGATTTACAAAAAGGGACTTAATGGAGTTTTATTTTCTGTTTCTTTTTAAAACTACCTAAACATGAAAAATACACTGAGTTATTTTTCCGCAGAAGAACTGCAGCTATGGTATGTTCAAATGCAAAGGAAAAGATTATGAAATCCTTTGTATAATCTGGGCTGATGTGAACTGGTGATTTTTTCAAGGCCTGTTTCATGGATTGGAAAAATTGTTTGTCTTTTACAGTCCATTTTATTATAGAGTTCTTTTTAAGCATATTGTTGAGTTCTTTTATTATTTCAACTAGGTTAGAGATCAATATTCTCAAAAAAATGATTTTACCCAAGAATTCTTGAATTTATTTTATGTTTCTTGGTGGTTGAATGTTCAAATATCTTCAATTATTGTAAGGTCTATTCTAATTCCTTCCTTGGAGATTATGTGTCCTAACAATTTTCCTTCTTCTAGTCTGAAAAGAGTCTTTTTAGGGTTTAAGGATATAGCATATTTTCTACACTTGATAAAGACTTGTCTCAGGTGATCCAAGTGTTCATCATTTGTTTTTGAAAATACAATAATATCATCAAGATAGATAACTAAAAACTCATGGATCTCTTTAGCAAAGACAATATCCATGGCCCTCTGAAAAGTAGCTCCTGCATTTTTCAATCCAAAAGGCATTTTCACATACATGAAAGTGCACCAAGGAGTGGTAAATGAAGTTTTAGTTTCATCATATTTATGAACTAGAATTTGATTATAACCAGAGAAACCATCTAGTAAAGAAATTCTTGCAGAACCTGCCACCCTCTGCAAAATATGATCCATTTTAGGAAAGGGGTAATTGTCTTTCAAGAAAGCTTTATTCAGATTTCTAAAGTCTATACACAGTCAAATTTCTCCTGTTTTCTTTTTTTTGGGCACTAAATTAGAAACCCAATCAGAATTCCTAACTGGTGCAATTATTTGTGCATCAAACATTCTTTTAACCTCTTTCTCGATTAAAGGTAACAAAATTGGATTAATCCTTGTTAATTTTTGTTCAAAAGGTTTTTTATTTTCTTTCAAAGGAATCTTATGTTGAATTATGTCTATGTTGTAAGTTTTTAGATCTTCGTAACCCCATGCAAAAACATCCTGGTATTCTTTCAGAAGTTATATATATTTAACCTTTTCTTCTTATGATAAGGACTTTGATAATTTGATCATTTTTGGATTTTCATTTGTTCCTATGTTACATTCTTCTATATCAGACTTGCCTGGTTCCATTTTTGGCCTTTTGGGCACATCATTGGAATCAAATAAGTCTTCTAAGGGAGTTAAACCTCTAGGTAAAATGTTATGTTTTAAATCTATCAAATCTGGTTCATCTTCCATCATTTCCTCTATATCTTCTTTTTCCAAGTCATCTATGTCACTTTGAGTAAATATAGTAGGTCTATTAAAATTATGTACATTTAAATCATCTATTTGACCAAAACTTGAATCTATGTTACAAGGTGAATCTATATTACAATCATTATCAATTTGGCAATTATGAAACTCTACCTCATTGTTCAAAAAGAGATAAATTTGTTGATCTGCTGAAAAGAATTGCCAGTATTTTACATTATCTGGAACAATAGGTCTGTGTTTGATTTCAGTAGTATATTTTTGTATTGGTGAAAATGGAAGTGTGCAAGTGCTGGAAAAGGTTGCTAAACAATGGGCTTGTAAATTCTGTTTCCTAGGAATAATAGCAAACTTGCATTCTAACAAATCTTCAACCAAATCTGTTGTTGTGTCACTGTATCTAGCCAATCTGGGATTGTGAACAAAGTATTATGCGTTTATTTGTTTGATAACTAACTCCGAATCTCCCATGATCAATATTCTTTGATCTCCAAATTTTATAATGATTTAAATACCTAATATTAAAGCCTCATATTCAGCCATGTTATTCTTACACTTGAAATTTAATCTAAAGGCATGCCCTTGGGAATGGCTAGTTTCAATGTTGGTGATCCATACACCAGCTACAGCTCCTAATTTATTCACTGATCCATCAAAATCCAAATGCCATAAAGCTTCATGACCAATGTAATCCACCATTATTTTAGGCTTTATATCAGTGAGTTCAGTTTAGATTTCATTATGATCAGAGTTACAGAGAATAAAGGAATCAAGATCAGTAGGAGTTGAATAGATTGGGTAATTGGTAGGTATTTTGGCATTGCTAATCATAAAATTCATTAAATTTTCTCTGTAAATCTTTTTGGGCTATCCAAATACTGAGATAGTGGCATAACTCATGTCAAGTTGTAGATATCCTGGCAACTTTTCTCCCCATGAGCGAGAAAGAAGCATGCCATACTTTGGCAGGATATCAGCTACCACAACATCCATGATCATTCTTTTACTAGGATATTGGACCAAGTTTACACACAAATATTTAATCAATCCTATGCATTGGACTTTAGATGAATCAAATGAGAACAAATTTTTTTATGGTCGGGTTATGTCTAGATTCAGGGTTTCCATTATTGCTTTGGGCATTAGATTATGGGAAGCTCCAATATCTAGCATTTCATTGTGTAATATCTGATCATGTATAGTGAGACTAAGTAAAATGGAGGTACTGAGGCATCTAAATGCTTACCATCCACATTTGGACCAAAAATAAATTTATTTCTATCATCATTCATATTAATTGTATCCTCATTTTCATTTATATTCAATGTTTCAGTAATAATAGATCTATACAAGTCATTTTTAGCCAATTCAACTAAGGGAATGACTATCTTCAATTTAGATATTTCAGATTGAATGTTAAATGTTGACTAAGATTTGATAGCTTGAATTAATTCATCTTTTGGAATATTAGTTTGGGATGATTTTTCTTGAGTTTCAACAGTTTTACCTTTATCTTGAGATTTTATTTTATCTTCTGTTTGAGTTTCCTGATTTCGGCTATCTTTGATTATTTTCTCAGGAACAGTTTGAGTGTTAACAGATGCTTTGTCAAATTTGGAATTCTCAGCAGAAGATTTAGGATTTGATGATTTTGATTCAGCTGTATTCTTTTTTGGATCACTAGTTGTTGTTGAATTGGTGGCCTTTGTGGTATTAGCCTTTTGGGCATCTTTGGAGGATTGGGCCACCTCATCAGTGATATCTACAATTTTAGGACTAAGCTGCTTTTTAGAACATGGTGGGTTCAAATTTTGTTTATTTTCTTTGGGAAGAATTTGCAAAAGTTTCATTTTAGGAGCCTCTATATTCTTTTTGTTTTGATTTTCTTGAGTTAGAGCATTGTTTTTTGTAGTAGGCTCATTTGTTTTCTTGCTCCTAAGGTTATATTGACTGTGAATTTCATTGATTTCAAAGTCATAACCTTGCTTATAGTCAAAGGATTCACCAGATTCCACTTTGAACTGTTGTAGCTCAAAGAGTTCTTGATCCTCCTGAGTGAGGAAAATTGTATTTCTTTCATCTATCCCCATTACTATGTTGATGTCTTCCTCATCCTCAACATTGTTTTGAGAACTTTCAGCAAAATTCTCTTGGAATGGGGGCCTAATGTTTTGATCTAGGGAGGGTTCTTTACCTTTCCCAGGATTGTTGTTTTTTCTTTAGTTGGGATTTCTGATTTGGGATTGATTATCCCATTGTGGTTTCCTCTCAATGTGGTCTAATCTCTCAACTAATTTTTCTAAAGTTTTGTTGATAAAATCAAATTTACCATCTAAGCTTGAAGTCTCTTCTTTGATGGTGACCCTCCTCTCATTTCTAAGTCTGGATTTTTTGGCAAGGATATTGATTTCTACACCAACATCATTCAACTGCATTTTATTCTTAGGTCTCTGCATCTCTTTCTCTAAGTTGGTAGGCCATGTATACATCAAAACAATCAAGGAATTTGAGTAGCATGAAATATGGAGTGGGTTTAAGGTCTGTAGGAATAGAATTGTAAATACTGTTGTATCTAGTGAAAAAGTCTTGGACAGACTCAGCAGGAGTTCTTTTAACAACATCAAACTCAGATAATATTTGTAGGGGATTCTTCTTCTTTTCCCATTTATTTAGGAAAGCTCTATGAAAGGTAGCTAATTTTTCTATACTACCAGCACCTAAATTTCTAAACCATGTCTTTACTTCTCCAGTTAAGCTTTGTGCAAACAACCTCATTCAGACATCAGATTCATCTATCTCATAAATTTCCCAAAAATCATTCATTCTGGTGATATGTTGTTGTGCAGTAATTTGTGAACAATTATCAAATAATGGGATATCCTTTTGGTAATTTTGGGACAAGTCGTAGAGGTTTTGAGGTAAGACCAGGGGAGAATATCTAGCTGCCATGGCTTGGACTTTTGCTAAACTGGTAGGTACAGTACTAGTGGCAGGGATAGTGCTGGTTATAAAAATAGATGTGCTGAAGGCTGTACTTGAAGAGCTTGGAAAAGAGGATGAAAAATAAGTGGTATGGCTAGGAAATATAGATGAAGTGCTTATGAAGCTAGTGGGCACAGTGGTAGTAAATGTAGTGGACTGAGTAAATGATGGAAATACTATTTTAGGCTGCAAAGGCAGCTTAGGAATGAATGGTTTTGTGGATTGAGGGTATGATGAATGTATGATCCTAGGCTGCAAAGGCAACTCAGGACTAATAGGCTCTGGGGGTGAAATGATAGTGGAATCTTTAAATGAAGTGGAAACATATAGATTATAATTTGCTACTATGTTGTAGCTGCTACAACACCACCCAAAATTTTGGGTATATTTAAAATTTTGGGTCCCCCTCTGCTCGCTTAGTCATTAAGGTCTTTCACCGAACCTGCAGCCAGTGACAACCCAACGACCTATCCCCAACCCCGCATGAGTTGTCTCTCCATCATGATCAGATGTTGTTGTTGCAATCATGCCATGTGCGAAGGATTGCCATGCATACATTCGAATGGAAAGTTGTGTGTATTTACATTAAGAGCACTTGCATCATGGATTGTCCAGGCACTCTGTTTTAGCACTTTGCCGAGCTCATAGTCTAATATTTATTATTTGGGGGGCATTGTTCTCTAAAATTTAACTGTAAACTAATTAGTGTTATAACGTTACGTGCAGGAAATCCCGTAGATGATATACCAAACAATATCACCATTGCGTTGGGAGAAAGAGATTGGAACCCAACTAACAAGAGCACAATGGTTAGGGAAGTTGTCAATCACGAAGAATAAGACTCTCTTACAAGAATACAAACAAAGTGGCGAAGCTAATGTTTTCCTGGACATGCGGTCTAGGGAGAATGATGACGGTCTTGAAGATGTAGATAAGGCTGTCATTAGATTCCAGAGTGAGCGACAGTCACTGATGCTTAAGAAGGACAAATACACTTTATCAGATGGAGGAGATGACATTCTTACTCATCATGTTGTTTCTCTATCAACTCTTGACGACCTTGAGGATGAGATTGTTTGAAGATGAAAATGATGATGACATATTACCAGGAAGCTGCATTTTGGTGGGGGTGCTGATCAAGAAACAATCCCAATTGCTGCTATTTTAGAGGGAGACAAAATAAGCAGAAATTCAAAAGGAAGTTTTGAAGATCTTGTAAAATGTCAGCTCCTTACCGAGGTCTGCACAAAAAGGAACGTATTTCACCACTTCGACAGGTTTGGCCTGAAATATGGCCCGGTGAACAAATCGAACTCAAAATATTTCTCTAGAGAATGACAATCTCATTCGAGGCATTCTTGTCCCAGGCAGTAATGTGAAAGCACACATGTTGGTGTGGCAAGCCAACGGCAGAGTTTCAAATATGTGAACACTCCTTTGAGAAGCAACATTTATTAATCCTGAGCTACATAGTGTGGAGTTATTTATGCTGCAAGGAGTACAATGTGGAGGAATGAAAAGGCCTCAATACCCTAGTCTCCTTTGCTCTTAAAGTTGTCTATGCGAAACCATAAGAGACGGGGAACTTCAAATTGAACCTAAAAGGTCATGTTTAAATTCATACACCTTTTGGTAGCCAGGCACATTGATGCATATGCAGAGAGATTCTGACTGTTGTACCAAAGTCAGATAGTGGCGAAGTACATTTTGTCGCAGGATATTGTACAAATCCTATAAAGGCCATTCTTCTGAACCGACCATAATTTTGAGTTGTGTTGAAAACTATGGAAATTAGGGAAGGGAAGCAATGTTTGCTAGACCTAAGCTACACAGTGGGTGAAAATAAATGGACCAAGGTTATGATCTTAAATATTATGCAAAGAAATCAAGGCGCAAGACCATGTAGTTTCCAAACCATATAAAATGGTGGATCAAGACTATATGAAAAACATTACAAATGAGCTTAATATTTCTATGGCGGATATAGTGATCAAAGCTTATGTTTAAAACATGGGACGGAGTGTATGAAAAACCTATAGAAGTGTGTTATAATAACTATGTTGTGTTACAAATGGGCGCAAATGTTCGATGGCAGGTTTTCTACCAATGGTAAATGTTTGGAGCGGGCATATATATATATATCGGTCAAACCTCACCATTAAAATATGGAGCAGAACTACATATGGGCACGAAGGCTTCTATGCATGGTGGTCACATTTAATAATAAAACATCTGGAGAAATATACATATATAGCGGTCAACTTTACGTTGGAAACATGGCACAGAAATGCATGGACACGTTGCATGGAGTCCAACGTTCGATGGCGGGTTTCTGTTTGAGAGAAAATATATACATGCAACGGTCAACATTATAATTAAAACACGGTCAGAGCTATATGAAAACACATTTCAAATGGGCTTAAATATTTCTATGGTTGATAGAGTGATCAAAACTTATGTCTAAAGCACGAGGCAAAGCGTATGACAAACCTATGGTGTGTTACAACTAGGCACAAAGGTTTTGATGGTGAATTTTCATCCCATGCTAAATGTTTGGAGTAGACATATATATACATCGGTCCAACCTCACCATTAAAATATGGAGCAAACTACATATGGGTGCGAAGGCTTCCATGCATGGCAACCGTCGTAAAATGACCGCGTGTATAGGAATTCAAATGATTTATGCTGAATTCTGTAGCCCCGACAGTGATATTCCAAGAGAGAATCACTCTTCAAATCTGTTGCGCTGGTCACATTTAGAAAGGAATTATCATTACATATTCGTTGGAAGCTGAATTTTCGATAGTGCCACCACTGACCACGTCGAGCTGTCTTCACAGAGCTCAGTTTCCGATAATTCCTAAGCGTTTGCTTTTACTCTATCCAAAGGCGCCAGAAAACCAGATCACACGCCCCACGTAGATTACATGCAGTGCGTTGCTCACCACGGAAGCGGAATTTCCTATAATCCGTTCGCAGAAAAAACATTAACAACACACATGTCAGCATGATATTGATCCACTAACACTAAACTTTTCAGGGCAGATAAATCTTTTGTTTTATTCTAAATCCACCAAAATAATGAAGAATCCTCCGCATACGTGGTAAGCACAGTCGACCTACGAGTTATCTCTGTGAGGCAACCTCCGAGACAGTGAGGTCACACGCAGAATTTTCGACTCAGAGGAGCAAAAAATGCATATAATTAGCCTTGCACAACGACAGATCTGGTTTCTGGAGAGGGGATCGAAGTGCATGACCAAAAAAAGGTATTCGAGACTCCATGCTCCTATTGTAATGCATGTTGGATTGCACACGGATTCAGCTGTATCGGCTCTGTCATTGCCGTAGGATACATATCCTCCAAGAAAAGTGAAACACTCATTTTAACCAGTGCAATAATGACTATGGGACATTATTTCCGCAGTGGCAAATCCCTCAATACAGCAGATGAGAAATGCTTTGTTGCAAGGGCAAGAGTCCCACCTTGCAAATAAATCGAAGATGTTGTTATTAAATTTTCTGGGGAAGACTAGTTTTCTACATTCATTAAATGAGAACAAGATACAACGCAGGAGAGCACATTGCATTAAAGCTGAACGATGATCACACAATGAAGATAACCTGTGCTTTGAGTGTGACTGAGCATAAGAAAAATTACAACTACGCGACCCTGTGAGGTCGCAGTTCAGCCCAGGTCGCTGAGTCGCAGACCTGCGAGGCAAGTGCCAAGTGTGATTTGATGGTTTTAGCGACCCTGCAACCCTTATAAAGTCTCAGCCCAAGCAGAGATCAAGTCACACGACCCTTGAGTCGTTGATGAAGGATGCGACTCGGTGATAGTATGCGACCTGCGACTTGTGTAGAATGAAGTCGCACAACCCTTTGAGTCGCTGAGTTGCAGATCCATGAAGCCAATGAAGGATGCGACTTGTTGACAGTATGCGATCCTGCGACCTATAAATCTCATGTTGTGTGCGTGCACATCGAGAGAGACTCCCTATGGTGTCTGGGGAAGGAGCATGACGGGTGGCACCAACATGCTTCCAAGAACATCAAAGGGGTCAACTGGCTAATTCAAGGGAAGATTTCACGAGCATCTTACTTCTCTTGCCGAAGGTCCCTAATGCAAGATCAAGAAGCCAAGGTGTTGCTGCCCAATTTCAATACAGGGTCATGATAAGTGGCTGCACGAAAACCTTTTCTCCCTAATCCCCAAGGAAGATTTGGAGAACACTTTTATTTCTGATAAAAAGAACAAGGGCACTAGTAGCTTCAAAGATGGTGAGTCGAGAACCCCAGGTGGCACCCTCGTTGGCTAAATAAACCCCAGTTTGAAGTACGTTGCATTATAACGAGAGATGAGTGCAATGTTAAACCATTGTGGTCATGGAAGAAGCGGTGTTCCATAAAATGGTAACAGCTACCAAAACAAGTTAAACTGCAGATCTGCATTTGGCACTCTGTCCATAGCCATACCAATGGAAATTATAGTGATTGAAGAGATGCAGAGAAGGCCTACACATGCCATTCTCTCTGATGACAAAGTCTTGACCACACAGGGGTCTAAATTTATTGTCTTCTCTCTTGCAAATTAATTAAAATTCCCTTCGCATTATTATTATTCAATCATGGAGACATGTGACCTATGTTGTTTTATTGAAGGAAGAACCTTTCGGTTTGCACAAAGAGCCAGGGTTTCCTCAGCTAGCAAGAGGACCGATTTTCAAAGAAAATAACGTGAGATGAGGAATGTTGCTATAAAGTCTGCAAATCTTCTTGAAGTCACAGATCGCAGATTTCTTCAAGTCGCAGGTTGCTGATGGCTGGAGGTTGAAGATGGAAAATTTTCTCAGGTCACCAGGTCGCATAGTCGCACCCCCTGGTAAAAGCCCAACGGCGCGACCCAACGACTAGGTCGCAAGGTCGTGTAATCTGGGCAGGTCGCAAGTCGCATATTTGCTGAGGTCGCAGGTCGCATGTTGCCCAAGGTCAGAAGTTTTTGATATGCCCAAAGTCGCAGAGGTTGCCAGGTCGCTAAGTCGCATCCCCTATTAAATTTCCGACGGCGCGACCCAGCGACCCAGCGACTAGGTCGCAAGGTCGCAGAACCCAGTCAGGTCGCAGGTCGCAACAATGGATCAGGTTGCAAGGTCACAGTATAGACTGGGTCGCAAGGAAGCCCAACGGTCAGGAAGATGAAAAGTCAAGGAAAACCAAAGGGAAAGCTTTGTATTATAAATACTCCTTCGGGAGCTTGTAAAAGGATATTTTGTTTGGGACTCGAGCCAAGTTTATTGTATTACCAGAGGATTATATATTGAAGCATTAATACAAGCATTTTGAAAAATCCCTTTGTGGATCTGGTGTTGTCTTATGTATGAGCACTGTCAAGTATTTTGTTTTCAGTTTCTGAACATCTTTAGATTAAGGGAACTGTATCTTCAATTCACATCACAGTTGCATAACAGTTTGCTGAGTATGTTAATGGTGGTTGTGTTTATTTCACTTTCTTAACGAATGTTGATGGCTTTGTTTATTGACATTTGTGTTTCCATTTAAAACCTTTAGGAAGTGAAGGGTGTTCTTGCCGTGAGGAATTGTTTCCTTTGCGGTCAAAATAGTTTACAAGCATGACCCTAACGAAGAATTGTTAACAACACTTCCTTCAGCCTTCATGCTTTATTATTTCCTCTCGCTACTCATAGTGCTGCATGTACATTTAATGCATCAATCATATGTATTGTATCAGTTGATTAGGTGTGTATCCATTGTTTTATAGAGTTTAAGCGAGACCCAAAGAAAAGGAGAAATCAGTGGTAGCCGGACCCACAACCCGGACAGGATCCCTAGTCCAAATGGTTCAAGGTCTAATTGGGACCTTTTACCGGGGAGATCCCCTGCTATTGGCCGGACAGATTTTCCCGTCAACAAAATTGGCGCTAGAAGGAGGGCCAGATGACAAGCTGAGCCCTGAGAGCGTACCGTTAATCTCATATATGTAATGGCTCATTCCCAAATCATTCTCCCGTGATGTTTGTTGGAGTTTTATGAGCCTCGATACTTCATCCTCGATGAACTTATGTATCACTTGTCTCAGTTAAAATTTGATGGCGAAAATGGGGTGTCCATAACCCAACACCTTTTAGATTTCTATGACTTTGGTGAGCGCACGAAATTGAAAATGAAGGTTTGATTTGTTTGCTTTTCTTCCTTACCCTCGAAGGTCGCGCTAAGCAATGGTGTCGCACATTGTCGGAGGCTTCCATCCATTCATTTGAACAACTCGCCAGTGAATTACAACAAGATTTTCTTAGGTACGATTTTCAAAGTGTATTGATAAAGCTAAATGACATCAGAATGGAACCTCAAAAACCTCTAGATGAATTTTCTATCAGATTTGTTCATTATTGTTTTGATTTCCCTGAAGAGGATGTCGATTGGAAGCTGTTAAGTGAACAATTCAGCTATTTGATTCTCGTTTCCCTTGAACAATTTCAGTTAGCGACCCAGCCTGAGCCTAGTGTTCCCTATGACGACCCGCAAGTCAATGGCTATTCTGACTTTGAGTCTTTCACGCACCATGTCAAATCAGAGTTTGAAAACCCAGTGGCTCATTATCTCTCCCAGTTCATGAAACCTACCTCGAGCCCACTCGGTGTCTCCCTGGACACAAACCTAAATCTGATTCGCATACATATTATGAATTGACTCCTACCCCGCATAAATTTGATTCCCTTACAAGGCATGCCAGATCATCGTTTTCTCTAAATGACACGGATACACGTGTTGAAAAGCCTTGTATGGTTAACGCCCCTGCGACTCAATCTGTTCGTTCACTATTCCCCAGTTTGTTTCTCGATCCCACCACACCAGTAATTTCTTCGAGACATTCAAAATTTCCTTATACTATTATTGGCGACAATCATAAGCACGCAAATGGTGTTGCACAATCACAGTTCAAAGTCGATGAATCTTTTGGATCTGATTTTTCTCACTTGGAATCTTTAGACAACCATAGGAGCAATTTCCTGTCTGCGAAACCTCAAGATGTCCTCTTTATTGACCCATCCCAGTTGGTAACTCCCAGGGAGCCTAAATTTCCAGGTACCCAACTTGATCAAATCAATGGTTACAGCGATCCCTGCCTATCTTAAAACATATGCCATCATACTGCTGACGACTATCACTCGCATCTCATTTCCGACCATATGGAGACACCAGAATTCAATGATTCTCTTTGGGAAGATTCAAGTACCCATCAGAAAATCGAAGCGCCTCAGCTTCTGCCAACCGTTTCTCAAATGACGATCCCCAAGTACCATGTTCCTCCCAGCATAACTGTATTGAATTCACCCCACCCTGGAAAATCTAGAGAATTTGATACATTGGGTTATCAATTTGTCAGCGCGCAAAAATTTGACCAAATCGATACAAAGCCCACTGACATTTTGCAACCCACCACAATCCATGCTCACATCCATTCGCCCATTGATCTCGCCAAACCATCAAAGTTGGGCAACCCCCCGCTCGAAGGTTTGGGGTTTGATCCTCACACCATTGACCAAACCCAGGAGAAACCCCGAACTAGGGTTTTTAAAACTAGGGTTTTTGCACTCGGATGCGCAAGCATTCATAATTCTCCACGCACATGCTTATTGTTTCCCTTCCATAAAACTGATGACCCTCACTACCATAATGAGCATGCTGGTTCACTCGACCAACCCTATCCGGTGAATGTGCCTACAAATAGGAATTGGCTTACCCATCACCCCTCATATCCAGGATCATGCATGAATGGATTTGTGTCATTTATTAATAATGTTGAGTTTCAAGAACATATTGTTGTGTATCAGGTTGAGAGTGGGATTCATCTTGCACAATCTATTCTGGCATGTTCTTTGGTCAGTACCCGTCATCTTCTTGCCGGTGCACATGCTCCTCAAGTAAGTTTTGTTGTTACTACTCTTTTTTGTATACTAGCTCTGATCCTGATCATTGTTGTCATTGCAGGATGCGAATTAATGCGGTGGCTACACTGGAAAGCTAATTTTACATAACCTAACCGCATCATTGGTTAAACTAGGGTTTTAGGTGTGGGCTAGTTAGGACTTGTTAATAAAAATTTGTTAGCTCAAATTTTTTAATTAGGTTACTTGCCAAATTTTTACAAGTATTTTCCTTTCATTTCCTTTTCATTTGCTTGTTGCTGCATAAATAATCACTGCTTGTATTGCGCCTCTTTTCCACCTACAACTGGTGGATCATTCTCGCACATGGTGTGCATTGCATATTGAGCCTCGCCTATTACATTGTGTCATACGCTCTCTTCCTTACAACATTTTTAAGAATATCACCTGCCACTTCATGAGCCCTCATTGAAACCCTATCATCTTGTGGTCTTGCTTTGCCTCGATTGCTGAAACAGTAACCCCATTTTTTTGCATGAGGTTGCGTTGGCTATCTCAAGAGGCAACTTTCTCTTAGGACTAGTCATCGAAGTCGCATTCTCAATAAGATGCCTATAATTCTAAACTTATTTAGCCAAGGAGATATGAGCCAGTTGCTTGTGGGACGCCTAATGAGTTTGAACAGCCTATATCCATAACCTAAGCCTTATACCCAGCATAGTCTTGGACATTTTAATGATTTTTTTTGTGTGCTTCGCCTATTGTGGTAAATGGGATGTGAAGGTTTGGCACAAGGGCAAACCCAAATCAGGATATCTTTTAGTTTTTGTAAAACAAGAAACAACCTCTCTTGCTCGTAAAATAAGTCGGGATCCCTCATCTACACATGAAAAATAAGTGCCACGAGCATATGAAAATCAGCGCTGAAAGCACATGAAACAAATAAGGGTAAAGGATCGAGAAAGGCTTCCTGCGCAGAGAGGTAATGCAACGACTCTGCCGGGGTACTGACCAGGCTCGCTGGCAGTGGAGCAACATTTGAGTTTTCTTGAAGTGACTCCGCCAGGGTACTGTCCAGGCCTACTAGCAGCGGAGCAACACCGGAAACTTACTTTAAAAAATCCTGAGAATAATAAACCCACTGCCTTTCTCTTCACACGATCAACAAACTATTGGCGTCTGTGAGCTCTCTTTGATGTGTTCTTGATTAGTGAGACCTAGCTGAGGCACAAGGATTAGGCATACCTGTAAAGGACCAAAGTAATACAAAGGGTACCCATGGAACTTGTTCAATATTCCCTTGCATCACTATCTGGACTTAGACTATTCTTGTGATATTGACAGAGATGTTGGATTCTACCAGTGGTTCACCATTTGTTGTAGCTGCTACAACACCACCCAAAATTTTGGGTATATTTAAAATTTCGGGTCCCCCTCTACTCGCTTAGTCATTAAGGTCTTTCACCGAACCTGCAGCCAGTGACATCCCAGTGACCTATCTCCAACCCCGCATGAGTTGTCTTGCCATCATGATCAGATGCTGTTGTTGCAATCACGCCATGTGCAAAGGATCGCCATGCATACATTCGAATGGAAACTTGTGTGTATTTACATTAACAGCGCTTGCATCATGGATTGTCCAGGAACTTTGTTTTAGCACTTCGCCGAGCTCATAGTCTAATATTTATTATTTGGGGGGCACCGTTCTCTAAAATGTAACTGTAAACTAATTAGTGTTATAACGTTACGTGCAGGCGATCCCGTAGATGATATACTGAAGAATATCACCATCACGTTGGGAGAAATATATTGGAACCCAACTAACAAGAGCACAATGGTTAGGGAAGTTGTCAATCACGAAGAAGAAGACTCTCTTACAAGAATACAAACAAAGTGGCAAAGCTAATGTTTTCCTGGACATGTGGTCTAGGGAAACTGTTGACGCTCTTGAATATGCAGATAAGGCTATCATTAGATTCTAGAGTGAGCGAGAGTCACTGATGCTTAAGAAGGACAAATACACTTTATCAGATGGAGGAGATGACATTCTTACTCATCATGTTGTTTCTCTATCAACTCTTGACGACCTTGAGGATGAGATTGTTTGAAGATGAAAATGATGATGACATATTACCAGGAAGCTGCATTTTGGTGGGGGTGCTAATCAAAAAACAATCTCAATTGCTACTATTTTAGAGGGAGACAAAATAAGCATAAATTCAAAAGGAAGTTTTGAAGATCCTGCACAATGTCAGCTCCTTTCCAAGGTCTGCACACAAAGGAATGTATTTCACCACTTCGACAAGTCTGGCCTGAAGTATGGCCCGGTGAACAAAGAGAACTTAGAAGATTTCTCTAGAGAATGACAATCTCATTCGAGGCATTCTCATGCCAGGCAGCAATGCGAAAGAACACATGTTGGTGTGGCAAGCCAACGACAGAGTTTCAAATATGTGAATGCTCCTTTGAGAAGCAACATTTATTAATACTGAGCTACATAGTGTGGAGTTATTTATGCTGCAAGGAGTACAATGTGGAGGAATGAAGAGGCCTCAAAACCCTAGTCTCCTTTGCTCTTAAAGTTGTCTATGTGAAACCATAAGAGACGGGGAACTTCAAATTGAACCTAAAAGGTCATGTTTAAATTCATACACCTTTTGGTAGCCAGGCACATTGACGCATATGCAGAGAGAATCTGAGTGTTGTACCAAAGTTAGATAATGGCAAAGTACATTTTGTCGCCGGAGATTGTACAAATCCTATAAAGGCCATTCTTCTGAACCGATCATAATTTTGAGTTGTGTTGACAACTCTGGAAAATTAGGGAAGGGAAGCAATGTTTGCTAGACCTAAGCTACACAGTGGGTGCAAATCAATGGACCAAGGTTATGATCTTAAATATTATGCAATGAAATCAAGGCGCAAGACCATGTAGTTTCCAAACCATATAAAATGGTGGATCAAGACTATATGAAAAACATTACAAATGAGCTTAATATTTCTATGAAGGATATAGTGATCAAAGCTTATGTTTAAAACATTTGACGGAGTGTACGACCAACCTATAGAAGCGTGTTATAATAACTATGTTGTGCTACAAACGGGCACAAATGTTCGATGGCAGGTTTTCTACCAATGGTAAATGTTTGGAGCGGACATATATATATATATATATATATCAGTCAAACCTCACCATTAAAACATGGAGCAAAACTACATATGGGCGCGAAGGCTTCTATACATGGTGGTCACATTTAATAATAAAAAATCTGGAGCAATATACATATATAGCGGTCAACTTTACGTTGGAAACATGGCGCATAAATGTATGGACACGTTGCATGTAGTCCAACGTTCGATGGCGGGTTTTTGTTTGAGAGAAAATATATACATGCAACGGTCAACATTATAATTAAAACACGGTCAGAGATATATGAAAACACATTTCAAATGGGCTTAAATATTTCTATGGTTGACAGAGTGATCAAAACTTATGTCTAAAGAACGAGGCGGAGTGTATGAAAAACCTATGGTGTGTTACGACTAGGCGCAAAGGTTTTGATGGTGAATTTTCATCCCATGCTAAATTTTTGGAGCAGACGTATATATACATCGGTCCAACCTCACCATTAAAATATGGAGCAAACTACATATGGGCACAAAGGCTTCCATGCATGGAAACCATCGTAAAAGGACCGCGCGTATAGGAATTCGAATGATTTATGCCGACTTCTATAGCCCCGACAGCGATATTCCAGGAGAGAATCACTCTTCAAATCTGTTGCACTGGTCACATTTAGAAAGGCATTATCGTTACATATTCGTTGAAAGCTGAATTTTCGATAGTGCCACCACTGACCACGTCGAGCTGTCTTCACAAAGCTCAGTTTCTGATAATTCCTAAGCGTTTTCTTTTACTCTGTCCAAAGGTGCTAGAAAACTGGATCACACGTCCCACGTAGATTGCATGCAGTGCGTTGCTCACCACGGAAGCGGAATTGCCTATAATCCATTCGCAGAAAAAGCATTAACAACACACATGTCAGCATGATATTGATCCACTAACCCTCACCTTTCCGGGGCAGATAAATCTTTTGTTTTATTCGAAATCCACTGAAATAATGAAAACTCCTCCGCATACATGGTAAGCACAGTCGACCTGCGAGTTATCTCTGTGAGGTACCCTCCAAGACAGTGAGGTCGCGCGCATAATTTTCAACTCAGAGGATCAGAAACCGCATATAATTAGCCATGCACAATGACAGATCTAGTTTCTGGAGAGGGGATTGAAGTGCACAACCAAAAAATGGTATTCGAGACTCCATACTCTTGTTGTAATGCATGTTGAATTGCACATGGATTCAGTTATATCGGCTCTGTCATTGCCGTAGGATACAGATCCTCCAAGAAAAGTGAAATGCTCATTTTAACCAGTGCAATAACGACTATGGGACGTTATATCCGCAGTGGAAAATCCCTCAATACAAGAGATGAGAAATTCTCTATTGCAAGTGCAAGATTCCCACCTTGGAAATAAATCGAAGATGCTGTTATTAAATTTTGTAGGGAAGACTGGTTTTCACCATTCATTAAATGAAAACAAGATTCAATGCAGGAGAGCACATTGCATTTAAGCCAAACTATGATTACACGATGAAGACAACCTGTGTTTTGAGTGCTGCTGAGCATAAGCAAAATTGCAACTACGCAACCCTGTGAGGTTGCAGTTCAACCCAGGTCGCTGAGTTGCAGACCTGTGAGGCAAGTTCCAAGTGCGACTTGATGGTTTTAGCGACCCTGCGACCCTTATAAAGTCTCAGCCCAAGCAGAGATCAAGTCGCACGACCGTTGAGTCGCTAGGTCGCAAATCCATGAAGCTGATGAAGGATGCAACTAGGTGATAGTGTACGACCTGCGACTTGTGTAGAATGAAGTCGCGCGACCCTTTGATTCGTTGAGTCGCAGATCCATGAAGCCAATGAAGGATGCGACTTGTTGACAGTATGCGATCCTGCGACCTATAAATCTCATGCTGTGTGCATGCACATCGAGAGAGCCTCCCTATGGTGTCTGGGGAAGGAGCATGAAAAGTGGCACCAACATGCTTCCAAGAACATCAAAGGGGTCAACTGGCTAACTCATGGGAATATTTCACGAGCATCTTACTTCTCTTGCCGAAGGTCCCTGATGCAAGATCAAGAAGCCAAGGTGTTGCTGCCCAGTTTCAATACAGGGTCACGATAAGCAGCTGCATGAAAACCTTTGCTCCCTAATCCCCAAGGAAGATTTAGAGAACAATTTTATTTCTGATAATAAGAACAAGGGTACCAGTAGCTTCAAATATGGTGAGTCAAAAACCCTAGGTGGCACCCACATTGGCCAAATAAACCCCAGTTTGAAGTACGTTGCATTATTTCGGGAGCTGAGTGTAATGTTAAACCACTATGGTCATGGAAGAAGCGGTGTTCCATAAAATGGTAACAGCTACCAAAACAAGTTAAACTGCAGATCTACATTTGGCACTCAGTCCATAGCCATACCAATGGAAATTATAGTGATTGAAGAGACGGAGAGAAGGCCTACACATGCCATTCTCTCTGATGACAAAGTCTTGAGCACACAGGGCTCTAAATTTATTGTCTTCTCTCTTGCAAATTAATTAAAATACCCTTAGCATTATTATTATTCAATCATGGAGACATGTGACCTATGTTGTTTTATTTCAGGAAGAACCTTTCAGTTTTACCAAAGAGCTAGGGTTTCCTCAGCAAGCAAGAGGACCGGTTTTCAAAGAAAATAACGTGAGATGAGGAATGCTGCTATAAAGTTCGCAGATCTACTTGAAGTCACAGATCGTAGATTTCTTCAAGTCGCAGGTCCCTGATGGCTGGAGGTTGAAGGTTGAAAATTTTCTCAGGTCACCAGGTCGCATAGTCACACCCCCTGGTAAAAGCCCGATGGCGCGACCCAACGACCCAACGACTAGGTCACAAGGTCGCGTAATCTGGGCAGGTCGCAGGTCGCATATTTATTGAGGTCGCAGCTCGCATGTTGCCCAAGGTCGCAAGTTGCTGATCTGCCCAAAGTCGCAGAGGTCGTCAGGTCACTAAGTCGCATCCCCTATTAAATGTCCGACGGCGTGACCCAGCGACCCAGTGACTAGGTCGCAAGGTCGCAGAGCCCAATCAAGTCGCAAGTCGTAACAGTGGCTCAGGTCGCAAGGTCGCAGGACAGACTGGGTTGCAAGGAAGCCCAACGGTCAGGAAGATGAAAATTCAAGGAAAACCAAAAGGCAGGCTTTGTATTATAAATACTACTTCGAGAGCTTGTAAAAGGATCTTTTGTTTGGGACTCGAGACGAATATATTGTATTACCATAGGATTATACTTTGAAGCATTAATACAAGCATTTTGAAAAATCCCTTTGTGGATCTGGTGTTGTCTTATGTATGAGCACTGTCAAGTATTATGTTTTCAGTTTCTGAACATCTTTAGATTAAGGGAACTGTATCTTCAATTCACATCACAGTTGCATAACATTTTGCTGAGTATGTTAATGGTGGTTGTGTTTATTTCATTTTCTTAATGAATGTTGATGGCTTATTTTATTGACATTTGTGTTTCCATTTAATACCTTTAGGAAGTGAAGGGTGTTCTTGCCGTGAGGAATTGTTTCCTTTGCTGTCAAAACAATTTACAAGCATGACCCTAATGAAGTGTTGTTAACAACACTTCCTTCGGCCTTCATGCTTTATTATTTCCTCTTGCTACTCATAGTGCTGCATGTACATTTAATGCATCAATCATATGTCTTGTATCAGTTGATTAGGTGTGTATCCACTGTTTTATAGAGTTTAAGCGAGACCCAAAGCAAAGGAGAAATCAGTGGTAGTCGGACCCACACCCTGGACGGGATCCCTACTCCAAACGGTTCAAGGTCTAATTGGGACTTTTTACCTTGGATATCCCCTACTGTTGGCCGGACATATTTTCCTGTCAACAAAATTGGCGCTAGAAGGAAGGCCGGATGACAAGCTGAGCCCTGAGAGCCTACAGTTAATCTCATATATGTAATGGCTTGTTCCCAAATCATTCTCCTGAGATGTTTGTCAAAGTTTTATGAGCCTCGATGCTTCATCCCCGATGAACTTATGTATCACTTGTCCCAGTTAAAATTTGACGGCGAAAATGGGGTGTCCATAACCCAACACTTTTAAGATTTCTATGACTTTGGTGAGCTCTACAGAATTGAAAATGAAGGTTTTATTTGTTTTCTTTTCTTCCTTACCCTCGAAGGTCACGCTAAGCAATGGTGCCGCACATTGCCTAAGGCTTCCATCCATTCGTTTGAACAACTCGCCAGTGAATTACAACAAGCTTTTCTCAGGTACGATTTTCAAAGTGTATTGATAAAGCTAAATGACATCATAATGGAACCTCAGGAACCTCTAGATGAATTTTCTATCAGATTTGTTCATTATTGTTTTGAGTTCCCTGAAGAGGATGTCAATTGGAAGCTATTAAGTGAACATTTCAGCTATGTGATTCTCGTTTCCCTTGAACAATTTCAGTTAGCGACCCAGCCTGAGCCTAGTGTTCCCTATGACAACCCGCAAGTCAACAGTTGTTCTGACTTTGAGTCTTTCATGCACCATGTCGAATTAGAGTTTGAAAACCTTAGTGGCTCATTATATCTCCCAATTCATGAAACCTACCTCGAGCCCACTCGGTGTCTCCCTGGACACAAACCTAAATTTGATTCACATACTGATTATGAATCAACTCCTACCCCGCATAAAGTTGATTCCCTTACAAGGCCTGCCAGATCATCGTTTTCTCTAAATAACACGGATACACGTGTTGAAAAGCCTTGTATGGTTAACGCCCCTATGACTCAATATGTTCGTTCACTATTCCCTGGTTTGTTTCTCGATCCCACCACACCAGTAATTTCTTCGAGACATTCAAAATTTCCTTATACTAGTATTGGCGACAATCATAAGCACACAGATGGTGTTGCACAATCACAGTTCAAAGTCGATGAATCTTTTGGATCTGATTTTTCTCACTTGGAATCTTTAGACAGCCATAGGAGAAATTGCCTATCTGGGAAACCTCAAGATGTCCTCTTTATTGACCCATCCCAGTTGGTAACTCCCAGGGAGCCTGACTTGCCAGGTACCCAACTTGATCAAATCAATGCTTATAGCGATCCCTGCTTATCTGAAAACATATGCCATCATACCGCTGACAACTATCACTCGCATCTCGTTTCCAACCATATGGAGACACCAGAATTCGATGATTCACTTTGGGAAGATTCAAGTACCCATCAGAAAATCGAAGCGCCTCAGCTTCTGCCAACCGTTTCTCAAATGACGATCCCAAAGTACCATGTTCCTCTCAGCATAACTGCATTGAATTCACCCCACCTTGGCAAATCCAAAGAATCTGATACATTGGGTTATCAATCTGTCAGTGCGCAAACATTTGACCGAATCGATACAAAGCCCACTGACATTTTGCAACCCACCAAAATCCATGTTCACATCCGTTCACCCGTTGATCTCGCCAAACCATCAAAGTTGGGCAACCCCCCGCTCGAAGGTTTGGGGTTTGATCCTCACACCCTTGACCAAACCCAGGAGCAACCCCGAACTAGGGTTTTCAAAACTAGGGTTTCTGCACTCGGATGCGTAAGCATTCATAATTATCCATGCACATGCTTATTGTTTCCCTTCCATAAAACTGATGACCCTCACTACCATAATGAGCATGCTGGTTCGCTCGACCAACCCTATCTGGTGAATGTGCCTACAAATAGGAATTGGCTTACCCATCACCCCTCAGATCGAGGATCGTGCATGAATGGATTTGTGTCATTTATCGATAATGTTAAGTTTCAAGAACATATTGCTGTGTATCAGGTTGAGAGTGGGATTCATCTTGCACAATCTATTCTAGCATGTTCTTTGGTCAGTACCCTTCATCTTCTTGCCGATGCACATGCTCCTCAGGTAATTTTTGTTGTTACTACACTTTTTTGGATACTAGCTCTGATCCTAATCATTTCTGTCATTGCAGGATGCGAATTAATGCGGTGGCTGCACTGGAAAGCTGATTTTACATAACCTGACTACACCATTGGTTAAACTATGGTTTTAGGTGTAGGCATCTTTCTCTTAGGACCAGTCATCGAAGTCACATTCTCAACAAGATGCCAATAATTATAAACTTATTTAGCCGGGGAGATACGAGCCGGTTGCTCGTGGGAGGCCTAATGAGTTTGAACGGCCTATATCCGTAACCTAAGCCTTGTACCCAGCATAGTCTTGGACATTTTAATCATTTGTTTTGCACACTTCGCCTATTGTGGTAAATGGGATGTGAAGGTTTGGCACAAGGGCAAACCCAAATCAGGATATATTTCAGTTTCTATAAAACAAGAAACAACCTCTCTTGCTCGTAAAATAAGTCGGGATCCCTCATCCACCCATGAAAAATAGGTGCCACGAGCACATGAAAATAAGTGCTGAAAGCACATGAAACAAATAAGGGTAAAGGATCGAGAAGGGCTTCCTGCGCAGAGAGGTAATGCAACAACTCCATCGGGGTGATGACCAGGCTCGCTGGCAGCGGAGCAACATTTGCGATTTCTTGAAGTGACTCCGCCGGGGTACTGTCCAGGCCTGCTAGCAGCGGAGCAACACCGGAAACTTACTTTAAAAAATCCTGAGAATAATAAACCCACTGCCTTGATCTTCAAATCATCAACAAACTATTGGCGTCTGTGAGCTCTCTTTGATGTGTTCCTGATTAGCGATACCTAGCTGAGGCGCAAGGATTAGGCATACCTGTAAAGGACGAAAGTAATACAAAGGGTACCCGCGGAACTTGTTCAATATTCCCTTGCATCACTATCTGGACTCAGACTATTCTTGTGATATTGATAGAGATGCTGGATTCTACTAGTGGTTCGCCATTTGTTGTAGCCGCTACAACACCACCCAAAATTTTGGGTATATTTAAAATTTCAGGCTCCCCTCTGCTCGCTTAGTCGTTAAGGTTTTTCACCGAACCTACAGCCACTGACATCCCAGCGACCTATCCCCAACCCCACTTGAGTTGTCTCGCCATCATGATCAGATGCTGTTGTTGCAATCACGCCATGTGCGAAGGATCCCCATGCATACATTCGAATGGAAACTTGTGTGTATTTACATTAAGAGAACTTGCATCATGGATTGTCCAAGGAATCTATTTTAGCACTTCGCCGAGCTCATAGCCTAATATTTATTATTTGGGGGGCACCGTTCTCTAAAATGTAACTGTAAACTAATTAGTGTTATAACGTTACGTGCAGGCAATCCCGCAGATGATATACCGAAGAATATCACCATCACGTTGGGAGAAAGATATTGGAACCCAACTAACAAGAGCACAATGGTTAAGGAAGTTGTCAATCACGAAGAAGAAGACTCTCTTACAAGAATACAAACAAAGTGGCAAAGCTAATGTTTTCTTGGACATGCGGTCTAGGGAAAATGATGACGCTCTTGAAGATGCAGATAAGGCTATCATTAGATTGCAGAGTGAACGACAGTCACTGATGCTTAAGAAGGACAAATACACTTTATCAGATGGAGGAGATGACATTCTTACTCATCATGTTGTTGCTCTATCAACTCTTGACGACCTTGAGGATGAGATTGTTTGAAGATGAAAATGATGATGACATATTACCAGGAAGCTGCATTTTGGTGGGGGTGCTGATCAAGAAACAATCCCAATTGCTGCTATTTTAGAGGGAGACAAAATAAGAATAAATTCAAAAGGAAGTTTTGAAGATCCTGCACAATGTCAAATCCTTGCCGAGGTCTACACACAAGGGAACGTATTTCACTACTTCGACAAGTCTGGCCTGAAGTATGGCCCAGTGAACAAAGCGAACTTAGAAGATTTCTCTAGAGAATGACAATCTCATTCGAGGCATTCTCATGCCGAACAACAATGCAAAAGCACACATGTTGTGGCAAGCCAACGACAGAGTTTCAAATATTTGAACGCTCCCTTGAGAAACAACATTTATTAATCCTGAGCTACATAGTGTGGAGTTATTTATGCTGCAAGGTGTACAATGTGGAGGAATGAAAAGGCCTCAAAAACCTAGTCTCCTTTGCTCTTAAAGTTGTCTATGCAAAACCATAAGAGACGGGGAACTTCAAATTGAACCTAAAAGGTCATGTTTAAATGCATACACCTTTTGGTAGCCAGGCACATTGATGCATATGCAGAGAGAGTCCGAGTGTTGTAACAAAGTCAAATAATGGCGAAGTACTTTTTTTCGCGGGAGATTGTACAAATCCTATAAAGGCCATTCTTCTGAACCGACCATAATTTTGAGCTGTGTTGACAACTATGGAAAATTAGGGAAGGGAAGCAATGTTTGCTAGAACTAAGCTACACAGTGGGTGCAACTTAATGGACCAAGGTTATGATCTTAAATATTATGCAATGAAATCAAGGTGCAAGACCATGTAGTTTCCAAACCACATAAAATGGTGGATCAAGACTATATGAAAAACATTACAAATGAGCTTAATATTTCTATGGCAGTTATAGTGATCAAAGCTTATGTTTAAAACATGGGACGGAGTGTATGACCAACCTATAGAAGTGTGTTATAATAACTATGTTGTGTTACAAATGGGCGCAAATGTTCGATGGCAGGTTTTCTACCAATAGTAAATGTTTGCAGCGGGCATATATATATATATATATATCAGTCAAACCTCACCATTAAAACATGGAGCAGAACTATATATGGGCGCGAAGGCTTCTATGCATGGTGGTCACATTTAATAATAAAAAATCTGGAGCAATATACATATATAGTGGTCAACTTTACGTTGGGAACATGGCGCAGAAATGCATTGACACGTTGCATGGAGTCCAACGTTCGATGGCGGGTCTTTGTTTGAGAGAAAATATATACATGAAGCGTTCAACGTTATAATTAAAACACGGTCAGAGCTATATGAAAACACATTTCAAATGGGCTTAAATATTTATATGGTTGATAGAGTGATCAAAACTTATGTCTAAAGCACGAGGCAGAGTGTATGATAAACCTATGGTGTGTTACAACTAGGCGCAAAGGTTTTGATGGTGAATTTTCATCCCATGCTAAATTTTTGGAGCAGACGTATATATACATCGGTCCAACCTCACCATTAAAATATGGAGCAAACTACATATGGGTGCAAAGGATTCCATGCATGGCAACCGTCGTAAAAGGACCGCGTGTATAGGAATTCGAATTATTTATGCCGACTTCTGTAGCCCCGACGGCGATATTCCAGGAGAGAATCATTCTTCAAATCTGTTGCGCATTTCACATTTAGAAAGGCGTTATCGTTACATATTCATTGGAAGCTGAATTTTCAATAGTGCCACCACTGACCACGTCGAGCTATCTTCACAGAGCTCAGTTTCTAATAAATCCTAAGCATTTGCTTTTAATCTGTCCAAAGGCACTGGAAAACTGGATCACACGTCCCACGTAGATTGCATGCAGTGTGTTGCTCAACAAGGAAGCAGAATTGCCTATAATCCGTTCGTAGAAAAATCATTAACAACACACATGTCAGCATGATATTGATCCACTAACCCTCACCTTTCCGGGGTAGATAAATCTTTTGTTTTATTCTAAATCCACCGAAATAATTAAGAATCCTCCGCATATGTGGTAAGAACAGTCGAACTACGAGTTATCTCTGTGAGGAAACCTACGAGATAGTGAGGTCGCGCGTAGAATTTTCAACTCAGAGGAGCAGAAACCGCATATAATTAGCCTTGCACAATGACAGATCTGGTTTCTGGAGAGGGGATCGAAGTGCACGACCAAAAAATGGTATTCGAGACTCCATGCTCTTGTTGTAATGCATGTTGAATTTCACATGGATTCAGCTGTATCGGCTCTGTCATTGTCGTAGGTTACAGACCCTCCAAGAAAATAGAAACGCTCATTTTAACCAGTGCAATAATGACTATGGGACGTTATTTCCACAGTGGAAAATCCCTCAATACAAGAGATGAGAAATGCTCTGTTGCAAGTGCAAGAGTCCCACATTGGAAATAAATCAAAGATGTTGTTATTAAATTTTCTGGGGAAGACTGGTTTTCTCCATTCATTAAATGAGAACAAGATTCAACGCAGGAGAGCACATTTCATTTAAGCCGAACGATGATTACACGATGAAGACAACCTGTGCTTTGAGTGCGGGTGAGCATAAGAAAAATTGCAACTACGCGACTCTGTGAGGTCGCAGTTGAACCCAGGTCGCTGAGTCACAGACCTGTGAGGCAAGTGCCAAGTGCGACTTGATGGTTTTAGCGACCCTGCGACCCTTATAAAGTCTCAGCCCAAGCAAAGATCAATTCGCGCGACCCTTGAGTCGTTGAGTCGCAGATCCATGAAGTTGATGAAGGATGTGACTCGGTGATAGTATGCAACTTGCGACTTGTGTAGAATGAAGTCGCGCGACCCTTTGAGTCGCTGAGTCGCAGATCCATGAAGCCAATGAAGGATGCGACTTGTTGACAGTATGTGATCCTGCTTCCTATAAATCTCATGTTGTGTGCATGCACATCGAGAGAGCCTCCCTATGGTGTTTGGGGAAGGAGCATGATGGGTGGCACCAACATGCTTCCAAGAACATCAAAGGGGTCAACTGGCTAACTCATGGGAAGATTTCACGAGCATCTTACTTCTATTGCCGAAGGTCCCTGATGCGAGATCAAGAAGCCAAGGTGTTGCCGCCCAGTTTCAATATAGGGTCACAATAAGCGGCTGCACGAAAACCTTTTCTCCCTAATCCCCAAGGACGATTTAGAGAACAATTTTATTTCTGATAATAAGAACAAGCACACCAGTAGCTTCAAAGTTGGCGATTCGAGAACCCCAGGTGGCACCCGCATTGGCCAAATAAACCCCAGTTTGAAGTACGTTGCATTATAACAGGAGCTGAGTGCAATGTTAAACCACTGTGGTCATGGAAGAAGTGGTGTTCCATAAAATGGTAACTGCTACCAAAACAATTTAAACTATAGATATGCATTTGGCACTCAGTCCATAGCCATACCAATGGAAATTATAGTGATTAAAGAGATGCAAAGAAGGCCTACACATGCCATTCTCTCTGATGACAAAGTCTTGACCACACAGGGGTCTAAATATATTGTCTTCTCTCTTTAGAATTAATTAAAATTCCCTTAGCATTATTATTATTCAATCATGGAGACATGTGACCTATGTTGTTTTATTGCAGGAAGAACCTTTCGGTTTGCACAAAGGGCCAAGGTTTCCTCAGCAAGCAAGAGGACCAGTTTTCAAAGCAAGGAACGTGAGATGAGGAAGGCTGCTATAAAGTCCGTAGATCTGCTTGAAGTCGCAGATCACATATTTCTTCAAGTCGCAGGTCGCTGATGGCTGGAGGTTGAAGGTGGCAAATTTTCTCAGGTCACTGGGTCGCATAGTCGCACCCCCTGGTAAAATCCTGACGACGCGACCCAGCGACCCAGCGACTAGGTCTCAAGGTCGAGTAATCTAGGCAGGTCGCAGGTCACATATTTTCCGAGGTCGTAGGTCGCATGTTGCCCAAGGTCACAAGTTGCTGATCTTCCCGAAGTCGCAGAGGTCACCAGGTCGCTAAGTCGCATCCCCTATTAAATGTCTGACGGCGCGACCCAGCGACCCAGCGACTAGGTCGCAAGGTCGCAGAACCTAGTCAGGTCGCAAGTTGCAATAGTGGCTCAGGTCGCAAGGTCACAGGACAGATTGGGTCACAAGGAAGCCCAACGGTCAAGAAGATGAAAAGTCAAGGAAAACCAAAGGGCAGGCTTTGTATTATAAATACTCCTTCGGGAGCTTGTAAAAGGATCTTTTGTTTGAGACTCGAGCCGAGTATATTTTATTACCAGAGGATTATACATTGAAGCATTAATACAAGCATTTTGAAAAATGCCTTTGTGGATCTAGTGTTGTCTTATGTATGAGCACTGTCGAGTATTATGTTTTCAGTTTTTGAACATCTTTAGACTAAGGGAACTGTATCTTCAATTCACATCACAGTTGCATAACAATTTGCTGAGTATGCTAATGGTGGTTGTGTTTATTTCACTTTCTTAACGAATGTTGATGACTTTGTTTATTGACATTTGTGTCTCCATTTAAAACCTTTAGGAAGTGAAGGGTGTTCTTGCCGTGAGGAATTTTTTCCTTTGCGGTCAGAACAATTTACAAGCATGACCCTAACGAAGTGTTGTTAACAACACTTCCTTCAGCCTTCATTCTTTATTATTTCCTCTTTCTACTCATAGTGTTGCATGTACATTTAATGCATCAATCATATGTCTTGTATCAGTTGATTAGGTGTGTATCCATTGTTTTACAGAGTTTAAGCGAGACCCAAAGCAAAGTAGAAATCAGTGGTAGTCGGACTCACACCCCGGACGGGATCCCTAGTCCAAACGGTTCAAGGTCTAATTGGGACCTTTTAGTAGGGAGATCCCCTGCTATTGGCTGGACAGATTTTCCCGTCAACATATTGGAAAGATGGTGGTGGATAATTGAGAAACTAGAGGTTTAAATAGAGACAAAAAATTAGCTAATTTAATAGCTTCATCAACATCTTTAACTTGTGTAACACTTACCCTTTCTACTGGACTTTGAATTTCAGTTTTGTCTGATTTTATAGGTGCTGAAATAACTTTATGTTTCTCATTCAAAAAATAAGTAAAAACAGGATCTATAACAGTTTTCTTTAAATCAATTTCAGATTTATTTCTAAATAATGAATGTTCAAACTTGAAATCAAATTCAATATATTATAAGCTTACTAATTCTTTGGGTAAATAATTAGCCTTTCTTAGGGGCACTTCAGTTTCTAAATTAATAATCTATTTTTTTTTTTCCTACCTGGTCCGGATTGTCTACTATATCTGTAGGGTTGGGATCAGGGTTGGATCTAGTATAATAGACTTTCTTGGGAGCCAGAATAATTATTGTATAAATACCCACAACCTTTAAACTTAACCTTAAAGTAGAAAAGATATATTTTAAAAGTCTTCCTCTAAGTTTAAACTTAAAATTGGACAGTGGTTAGTTTCCCCAATATGGTCGCCAATATGTTATCACCCTAGTAATTCTTAGGTCGGGGGATTTTGGTTTATAGTTAAAGAAAACCAGGGGTAACCATGAACCTCTTTTAGATTTCAAGATCTAGCCTTCCTGAATTCCAAAGAGGGATCTCTCCTTATGATTTAACTTTGTTTTAGATTTAAATTTTAGGCTAGGTACGATTGGGCATTTGGTTTGTTTAAAACATTTGGTGGGAAATAAGATTACTTGGAGAGAAATTAAAGAGGGATCTACTAGTCTATTGGGATATGGGGTCAAAATGTAGCAAGCAAGACTGAAAGGCAAGGCCAAAAGGATGCTAATGTACTCAGGGAAAAGTAGATAACCCTCAGATATTTGAATAGTTTGATTGGATGGGATGGCTTGCTTTCGAGATAAAGGGAAGTGAAGGATCCTTTGATCCAGAAATAAGGAGGAAAAGGCAGAGGTCAAATGGGACTCATGACCAACTAAGAATTCCTAGGCCCGGAATTCAGCAGAAAGCATTGAAATGGTTACTTAGTTAAGACAGGGAGTTTTTTACAATTATCCTGAAATAATACTCCTAATTAATCATTCAGATTTTAACACATATATGAAATTGAATGGAACTTCAGAAAATGAAACAATGACATAAATAAATCACTTTACTCATTAGTTTATCACAAGAATCATGAGTTATGAATTCCAGATAGATGTATTCCAGTCTGCAACTATGCAATCAACACATTAGCCTCCAAAGCACCAGCAAAAATATCTATAATAATCTCAGCAACTTTTATTCCGGACTTAATACTTCAAAAAGAGAAGTATTTATACAAAAATTTTTACAAAATATCTGAGAGACATGTAGGAATATCTCTAGGAAAGAATAAAGATTATTACATAAAAAGAGGGACAATTGCAAAACAAACAGGTAAGTTGTTCTCTTATCAATAAAAAATAGGACTAATTATCTTAACTTATTTCTTTGTTTTAGTTGCTTGCTGATACCTGGAAACAATATATTGTTAGAATATAGGTTGGAATATACTCTTTCCAATTCACATTCTTTAACCTGTGATTTATCTCTGATACTCTTTACGTTGTTTTCTTATTGCCTGACTACTGTAAAATGAGGAATAAGCTGCAGCAAAAAAATCATTTTGACTGATACTTTTTGACTCTGATCATTACCCTAATACACTTTAACTACAAATATTACCCTTTAGGCAACAGTAATATTCTTCTTTTGTTTACAAACCTTTATATTAAATCAGTGAATTCCTGTCATTGTTTTGCATTTGGAATTCTCATGTTTTTCAATTTCTTGTAGCTCTCATCTGCCTCTATATACTTAGCAAAGTTGGGCTTGACAATGAAGATGTGTTTAATCTCATTTTGTAGAAAGAACAAGTTCTCAAAATATTCCAAAATAAATTTTCCAATTGGAGAACCTTGTGGCAGGTGCTTATTTACCTGTTCTTTGGCATATGCTCTTATCTTCTTGCCATACTCTATCTGAACCATTAGTTTTTCAGTGAAGCAATGAAACTGGAAGTCCAACTTATGTTAAACTAGTTTATTTAGCGATGAACCTCGTTATTGACAAGTTCATATCTTTGCATCTTTCCTCCAAATTGTTCATCACATTTCTTTTGTTTAGGAATTTCTTGATTTGTAGTATGCTCTCAATCCTATCCTGAATTTTCAGCTCTTCAAGCTCTTCTCTATTTTTTCTATTCAAAAATGTAATTATTTTCAAAGCTTGATATGTTTTGTTAGCCGGTTCTTCTTTTGTCTTCTGAATTTCAATTTGTGCTTCCTTGAGTAAATCCTTTTGTTCATAAATGATTTGGTTTGAAGGCCACTGTAGATGTATGCCTTGAATTATGTTGTTCCAAAGATAGTTCTTGATATATGACAACTGTTCACTGAGATTAACTTGTTGTTGTAGAATCTTTACCTGCTCCCGCAATCTATTGGCTCTCTGCTCATGTCCCTTGGATGTAATCAATGCATATCTATTTGACGTTTCAAGATTTCAGATGTTGCCTTTCAAGTTGATTATCTCTTTATTCTTTAGGGACATGTATTCCATATCCTTTAATATGTCAGTTGTTTCACCTATTTGATTTATTTGTGATGTATATGATGAAGTGGTAGAAATATCTTTAGATGTAATTGACACTGTAGTTGCCAATACGCCTTTTGGTGCTATATGTTCTGCCAATGTGGAAGGAACAACAGTACTAACAATTGGAATGACTGTAGGAATGGAGACTTCATGAGATTTTTTCAATATTTCATTTTCCTCATTAAAATTTCTGTTTGATTCTCCATCTCTTTGATCTGAGCTGTCATCCTTAAAACTAGCCGCATTAATTCATCTTTGTCAGTTTTCTCCTGAAGAATTTCTTTAGCCTGTGGGTGCTCACTCTGTGGAAGTTTAAGTTGCTTTCTCAAGGCAGAAATATCTTCATTCTTTTGCCTTATGAGAGTTTTAGCAACTTCAATATTGGAGGGATCCACTCCAATTTCTATCACAAAATCATCTAAAGATTTGATCCTCAAATCCTTAGCATGTAGATATGCTTTATCTAATTTCATTTGAGTTTGTAAATTAGATACTATCTTTTTAAGCATGGTAAAATTCATAGTTTTGTTAACTACCTTTGAATATAGCATCTCTGAAGCACTTCTATGAAACTCTATCTGCTCAAGTTCATGGATGATATCTGCATTTACTTCAAACTCTATTTTCCTGTAATATGTATTTGTCCTTGGGTCTGTAACTATTGGCTGGAGAAAATACATAATCATTTCATTTGTTGAATAATCAAAAGTTGTCACAAGTCTGTCTTTGTCTCCTAGTTTTTCTTTAAGGAGTTTAGAATAGACCTCATTCTTAATTTCCTCATTCTTTTCTCTGATCTGCTTGAACTTTGTCTGGATGTCAGAATCCTTTTCTTCTACTGTTGTAGAAGAGGAGGGAGTTTTTTTATTTATCTGTGTTTCAATCATTTCTTTGACTTTTCACTGTGATAGAGCTTACTCATTCTGAATTTCTTTAAGTGTTTCATTGACAATTATTGTTGCCTCATCATCTGTTTATTGAGCATTGTTGTTTGATTTATCTTCATTGTCATCTATCTCTATGGCATTTTCTTCTTCTTCAGTAATCATTCTGGCCTTCTTACTGTAAATTGTATTAAATTTAAATTTTATAATGGTTTTTGCTACATAACCTTCATCTTGTCTGGGTATTTTAATAGACATTTCTGCTTGTTGGCCAACTGTAATCACCTGTGTGTTGTCCATCTGTTTTTCCTGCAGGCTATCTATTTGCATCTCCTGAATATCATCAATTAATGTGTTTGCAACCCATTCAATCTGATTAGCATATTTTTCAATTTGTGGCTTTGAATCATGAATGAATGGGGCTAACTTACACGTGACCCTAAGGTTACTTATAACACCTTGAGGGCCATAATTCCAGTAAAAGCTTTCTTGGAATTTAAATTGTGATAATTTGTTGATTATGTCTCTCAAAGCATCTCTACTATTGACTATGAAGGGGCCAATTTGACTTTTCAGCTTGAACTATGCTTTCTTTTTGGAGTTAATGAAATTCACTGCATCTGCATTCAATATCTGTCTTAAGTACTCCAAACCAAAAATCCTGGTAGTTAGAAACTTGGGTAATTTGTAAGAATACAGGAGTGCACCATACACTCTGATTTCTATGTGATTTTCATACAAATACCAGTCTCCAAATTTACAGTTTTCAGACAATAGTAAAATTCTTTTGATTTGTTCATTAATTCTTGGTGGATCTACTTTTTTCAACAAAATCATGGCAGGTTTAATAAAAAAATCATTGAAGTCATTGTAGCTATATTCACTGCTGCTTTCCTGAGTAGATAAGTCTAGAATATCACTGAAAGAGGTTTACCTTCCACATCCATCTTTTGTAATGCAATTGGGAAATTGTCTGCCTGAGAAAATAGGAAAAGATGTAATAGATAGGATGAATATCTAAATACTCCTTCATCAGGTAATTTAATCAACTGATAATGCATATGATCAGCAATGAATTTGGCAAAGTTGAAAACTAGTTCTGGATGTTGTCCTGGAGACAAGGTAGAGAGGAAACCTAGAATGAAGGCATCTGTAAACTCATCATTAGCATAGCCTAGTATGAATGAAAGCATTGAAATTATTTGTCTTGAGCCCTCAGAAAAATCAAAAGTATCATAACGTGTATTTACCTTAGGAAGGTTAACATGATTAGGCATGAAGTTTTGAAGGATAATAAACTTCCTAGGGAAATCCAAGTCTAAATACATCTGAGTTAAATCTTCAATAGACAATGATACTACCCGTGGATCATGGCTCAGTTGGAGCATATCATTGATGGCTTCAGCAGTTATGTAAAACATGACCTCATTATCTTTTTTCACCATGCATCTCTGGTTAGGGATATAGTGTAACTGACACAACCTAATGAAATCTTGGGCTTGCTATGTGATGGGAACCATGTATTTAGGCAAGTTGGAGTCGCATATAGGTATATAATTTTCCACTTTCTTCTCAAATTCCTCCTGACACCAGCTATGTACTTCAAGTAAATCGAACTCTAAGGTAGCATCAGCAATACTATAGTCTAAATCAATCAAGGGACTGTTCTCTTCAGAGGAGATAGATGGTTGCAAAGGTCTAACTACTTCAGTGGAATCAAAAGTTAGGGCAGGAGTAGGTTTATTGATGATTGAAGGTTTAGGGTTTGGAAGCTTGCTGGAGGGAGGCTTCTGATGTTTGCGACCTTCAGTCCTAGGACTGACCTGCTTTTTTTTCATTTTGAATAAAACTGAGCAGGATTGGGTTGTTTACTTAGTTTCTTTTGGGAAATAGAAGGCTAATTAAGCTGCTTTAGGAAGAATTCAGAATCTAGGCGAGGGTTTTGGGATGAAAATGCAGACTTACAATGTGCAGAAGACTAGAAAGGGATTTTTATTGATTTTTGAGTAATGCAAATGGATTTTAACCGAATAAATAGCTTTTGGATGGTCAAAAACTCTTTATAACTGTACTAGGTGGAAGTGGAAAATTCTGAGAGGATTTTGACAGGGTTCCACCTGTTTCTTCAAGGTTTTGAACACTTTAAAATGAGTAATTTTCATTTATATATTCAAAGTGTTTTAATCGTGTTCTTCAAAATTAAGATTTTGTAGGTCGGATTACTGAAAAATACCTTGAAGAGGTATGGTTGGGGTCGAAGAGGGTTTCCAGTTTATACCAATCTTCAAACTGGTCGCACTTACTTGGTAGAAGGCGCTGAGAGTATTCGGCAGTGAATTTCAGAGTGGAAATCGTTTTAGAACGACAAACTGGTTCGAAAAAAGTTCTGTAATGGTGTCTGTGAGTGATTTCTCAGAGGGAAAAGGTGCAAAGGTATGCAAAACAATGAAAAACTAATGTTAAAACCTTAGATTTTATCAATAAGCGAAGTATTAATTACAGGTCAAGTTGAAATGGTAGGAGTGGTTTTCGCATTGAAGGTGAAACCATTAGTGGTTATCGCATTGCTCCTGGGCAGTGTTAGGGCCTAAATCTACCTCAGGCTAAGAAAGGTAGGATGTAGGATAACATCATACCATGCTTAACCTGGTAGATAGCCCTACCAGGTCGAGAGAGGGCTGTCTCCTTGTCAATCTTAGAAAATATGGCCAATGAAAGCTTGAGATGACTGATGAGATGAATTATTTTAGGCTAGGTATGTGTACAGATGTGTTTGATTGAATTTTGTGATGTTTTGTTGGCTCAAATGTGAAATGGATATTTGGGCCTAGGGAATGAGGCTCAGTTTTGCAGAGATCTCTATGGGGCAAGGTAGGAAAGTGATTTGGTACTTCAAACTTAGTGAGATGGAGAGGTTTTAGACAGATGAGGAGTTGAAAAGGGTATGAATAACTCAGGGATCCTTTTCAATCAATTGAAAACATAGATAACTAAGAAAACCCTAGGTAGAGCACTGCACTTTCAATGTATTCTACCTTTATCCTTGTTTGATTTAGTTAAGATGAAATAAAGAGAGATATGGCATACATAAAACACATGCAGAATTACAATTACAAAAGAAAACACAATACCAAAGAAATATTCCACATGAATCCCATAGAGTGCTCCAAACCACTGGTCTATTCCTTAGCCAAACTGCTGAAATGAGTATACAATAAGCTCCAAGCTTTCCTAAAAGTCCAACCATGCTAATCACTAAAAGAACATAAGATATAGGCAAACAAAAACTCATCCTAGCCTCTAGGGGTCGATCTCATGAGTTTAGGATATGTTCCAACAAATTCTAAACTGAGAACTAAAAAGTAGGCAGTGGAAAAAGTTGCCTCTAAAAACTAGGGAACTGATTCATTCAGTTCTAAACTACCTTTTCATGGATGAATCTACCTCTATGAGTGAAAATTCAGAATAATTACATCAAAATCCATCAAGTCACATTAAATTACATCATAATTTTGACAACTGAAGGATGAAAGTCAAACTTTCAAGAAAATAGGTGAAAAATAGAGTATTTTTGGTCAAACTGAGCAAATTTCCTCCAATGCGCCACACTGATTTCCCTATGCGTAGCGCCTTTTTGCAGCTACTTTTGGAGGCCTTCCTGATGTCCAAATTTTCTCTAAGTGGGCTTGTTGGAAATTTTTTCCTATCTACTTTCCAGCACAAGTGGAATGTTTGAATTTGGCCTCCATTTTCCCCTCCAAAATGGAGTTCTCCCAAGACTGCTTCTTGTTTGTCAAAAAAGGCGCAAAAAGGTCATTTTTGGGGTGTTTTTGACCTTTTTGGAAGCCCAAAACCTGTCAAAATTTCTTGGCCATTTGTGAGCATGCATATTTCTTCATGAAAAATCCAAATATGCTGAGTTTTCCTCAGAAGGATGCCTCCATCAAAAGTGAGCACCAGGTGGCGCGGCGCATTGGGCAGAAAAGTTTGTCTTTTGAGCCAAAAATTCAAAAATTACAAAAAAGTGTCTCAAATTTTTTGAAATTTGGGCTGACTGTTCTCCCTTAAGAGGTTTGTTGGGCCAAGGAAGTCTTAGTGAAGATCTAAAGTCCATCATGCTCTTTTCGCCTCTTTGATGCCTTCTTCAACTTGGTCTTCAAGATCTTGATTCTTAATTTACACACCATGTTTCTCGCCCAGTAGTGGTGGGCCATGTGCCTCAACATATTTTTCTCTTTTTTGGCCTTCTCCAACATATTTTCCAAATGTATGTTTATCCTTTTAAGCCAAGATTCACGATCAGCTTCAATTTCTTGTTCAAGTGGTGTCAACCTGGTTTTCCTCCTCTTGGCATCTTGCCGGTTTTTTCGTATGGTTTGCAACTCCATAATGGTTTTCTGATCCTCTAGCTGCTTGTTTCTTTGCTCCAGATATTTAATTATCAATTTGGCTCTTTCTAGGTTGAGAGACAAACCATAGATTTCCTCTTTCTGCTCCTGAATGATCTCTTTAAGCTTTGAGCTTTGTGAGCCCAAATCGGTGTCATCATCCCGAATAAGAATAAAATCTATCTCCTACCCTCCTAAAGGCCCCTCATCATGTAATGGCTGCTTGCCCTTGTCCTGTACCTACTCTGCTGATGGAGGAAGTGAGACCCCTTCCACCCCGGGTGGAGATAATACTCGCTTTGCTACTGCAAACAACCTTCTAGTGCCCTTTTGGTAGGTGACAAATACTAGCACACTAGAAACTTGTGTCTCATGAAGCTCCTGCTGATGTGGAGGCCCACCTGTCTCATGAAAAGCTACTGGAGGTACTTGAGGAGTGGTGAAGACCTCATGTGAAGTGAAATCCCCCATGAGATGTTTTGTAAACCAAGCTGATTCATGACCACAATCTTGATTAGTGAAAAATGATATATGTTGTTATACTGCTACTGGGGAATCTTATTTGCACTAAGGTGGTCATATTCTCAATATTCTGGCAAATAAAGTAGGGGAGATTCATCATTCTCACCCTAGTAAAGTGCATCAACAATCTGATGTGATAATCATATAGGCAATAAAACCGGCCCTCACAGCTGAAATACTTAATTATGAGTTTCATCAAGGGAGCATATGAGTCTTTCAGATACCGGAAAGGAAAAAATATGCTGAGATGTCTCTGATAACCAGCCTTGATGTAAGGCTCATATTGTTCTCTGTCAATCTACTGCCTTTTATTCCACTGCTCACCAACATTTGGAATGCCAGTTGCTAGAGAAATGGACTCTGGTGTCAAGGTAAATGTCACACTTGCTAGAGTGACTTGGCCACTTTGAAGATGGAGCAAAAACAACCTGGCCAACTCATGATGGTATCAAAATTTCCCTACCATCTCACAGAACTAATAACAGGATTGGTGTTGAAAGCATGTGACACCAAGAGGGTAGGCCTGCAGCTCGGCAAGTGAAGTAGGCTCCTCTCGTACATGTTTACCACCCTTGTGAGGTTTCCTTGGTGCATGCATTTCTGTAGGAGAATCACTGTGTGTCTCCTCATCTCGGTCATAGGGGGGATCAAACTCCATGTTTGCTAATGTGTGAGTTTTATTGATGAGTATGAAGAGATTTATGGTGTTTTTAGTTTTCTGCTACCAAGGATGAGAATGTATGAGGGATTGTGGAGGGAATGGGTATGAGGGGTTTTGGGAATGATATGGACAAGTTTTTTGGGGATAGGGGGTTTAAGGAATAGTATATAGGCTTAGGGACAACAATTAGGGTTTAGGATTTGTAACTAAGGTTTGGGATAGTGGGATTTAAGAATATGGGAATTAGGGAATGAGTGGATGAAAGTGAAAAATGAACGGAGGAGTCAAAGAGCGAGGGAGTGATGGAGTGGACTTGGTAGCAAAGACACAAATGCAACCCTAGGAAATTTTTTTTGATCCAAAATTTCAAAGAGGTAGGGTTTGAGTTTTATCACACTAAACCATCAAAAATTTTGAGAAAAACTTTTTCACTAGCAATGGAAGGAATCTTGACTTACTTGCACACCATGGGATTTGAGAGAATTTGGAAATTTGAGGGATTTGATGGTGAAATCGGGCTTGTAGCTCTATGCGCCACACCTTCCATATGTGTCGTGCCAGTTTATTGTTTACACTGTGGAGGGCAGCCCAATGTGTCGCGCCTTCTCTATGCGCCGCACCACAAACCCAATGCGCCACACCCTTGAACTTGCACGATTTTGCTTCAAACTTGCTCCCTTTCTCCAACACGACCTTCTCTTGCTCAATTTTTCTCCTTTGAATGCAAATGAGCTCTTTGAACATGATCAATGACTTTATATAAAAGAGCTTTTTATTTTTCACTCATAAAACCAAATTTTATAATGTTTTCATTGTAACTTACTTTTTCAACTCTGTTTTTGGGCAGTTTACTTCATTTTTACCTTTGATGAACTGAATGATTTGATTTTTTGGTTTGCCTTGCAGGGGATGGAGTTTTTGAAGCTTGGTAAGGTGACCAGGGTTGCCACTGAAGTTGCTTACATAGGAAAAACCGAAATTACATCAAATTCTAAACATGAAAACATAGAATACTCTGTTTTTCCTCAAAATGGGGTTTTGAGGAAAAATAAGTCTTTGATCATGTCATTATGGAATTTATTGGTACTGAAACTTTATTCGATTGCCTCATGCCCCTACTGACTATTATTGAACATTTTGAATACCTTTTTGATGAAACCCTAGACCTAATAAAGCAGAAACCCTAAAAATGACTCTTGCAGATGATCTAGATGAATGGAAATGTGCCAGTAGGTAAAGGGCATGAGGGAAAATGTACAACAAGCCAATACCGTCAGATGATCCATGATCCTAATGGAATGCACCTGACTGAGCGAGACACCTAACATGTAATGCAACAAGATAATTTGATCACTGATGGAGGGATGAAGATACCGAAACTAACAGGTGGTAAATGGTTTTTCACTTTTTGAATGCGATCCAGTAGAAATAAGACACATAGAAGGTGGTGGTTTCACGAAACAACTTTTATCGCATTATTTTTTACAAACTTTGCCCGCTAAATTTTGTTATGCGATATTGAATATGCGCCGTTTGATTTGATTGAGCGATGTGAATGGTCAAGATCTTTTGGAAAGTTGTGGGGAAACAGTAAGGTGGGGCCGGGATTTTATGGTGGGCCGTTGATCTTGAAACGTTAAGATCTATGGTGTGAGACAAATGAGATATCGGGGATAGGTAGGGCATGAAGCAAGTTGTCATGTTTATCTAAGACCGTTAGATTAAAATATCATCAGTGATTGAGCAACTGGGGATGAATCGTGGAAATGTTGGTTTTAATTCAATGGATTAATAGGTTTACGTATATATAAATGAGGTTTATATATAGGGTAAAAATGCATGGGGCGGGTGAATGGAGATTTTAACCAAGGTTTTGAATATATATGAAACATGAGGTTTCACATATCAAAAAAGGAAAAAAGCTTGAGGCTCTTAACCTTAGGTTTAGGTATGCGAGAAATGGGAGTATAAGTATTTTTTGTGCATTATCTTAAATACACAGAATGTAAATAAAAATCACCTTCTGTATTTTTTAACTTTATTATATAGTTTTAAACCATGGAGGGGTCTAAAAACCATAGGGGAAAGGGTTATATTTTTATAGGAAGTTTTGTTGCAAAGGGGTAATTTTGGGATGTTATTTCAACATGTGATTAATATCTTTGACACAAAAGCATATAATAAGGGGGTTTTTGAGATATTAAAATAAAAAGAAGCTATATTAATATGACTAGGATATTTGATAGGGAGTTAATAAAATATGTTAAGTGTTAATATGAAAAGGGATAATGAATACTCAAAATTTCATAAATAAAACTAAGGAAAGTGAAAATTGGAGTAAAGCTTCATTTTCTTAATTCATTCACTGTTACTTAGTATATCATGTTTTTTGAGGGTTTTATGCTTTGTGAAATGAGGGAAAGTTAATTAAAATGGGGAAAAATTATTAATGTATCACTCTAGTAAATTTTCTATCAGAAATATTTAAAACTTTGTAACTTAATAGAGGTAACCACAAACCTACTTTGGAAATTTAGGATCTAGCCTTCCTAACTTTTAGAGAGGGTTCTCTCTTTCAGATTTAACTTTGTTTTGAATTGATATTTTAGGCTAGGTATAATTGGGCACTTGGTTTTTTTAAAACGTTTGGTGGGAAATAAGATTACTTGGAGACAAATTAAAGAGGGATCTACTAGTCCATTGGGCTATGGGGTCAAAATGTAGCAAGCAATATTGGAAGGCAAGGCCAAAAGGATGCTAATGTACTCAGAGCAAGGTAGATAACCCTCAGAGATTTGAATAGTTTGATTGGATGGGATGACTTACTTTCGGGATAAAGGGCAGTGAAGAATCCTTTGATCTGAAAATAAGGAGGAGGAGGTAGAGGTCAAAAGGGACTCAGGAGCAACTAAGAATTCCTAGGTCCAGAAATCAGTAGAAAACATTGAAATGATTACTTAGTTAAGACAACGATTTTTTTACACTTATCCTGAAATAATACTCCTAATTAATCATTCAGATTTGAACACATATATGAAATTGAATGCAAATTCAGAAAAGGAAACAATGACATAAATAAATCACTTTACTCATTAATTTATCGCAAGAATCCCGAGTTATGAAGTCCAGATAGCTATATTCTAGTCTGCTGCTATGCAATCAACACATTAGCCTCCAAAGCATGAGCAAAAATATCTATAATAATCTCAACAACTTTTATTCCACACTTAATACTTCAAAAAGGGAAGTATTTATAAAAAAATTATTACAAAATATCTGAGAGACATGTAGGAATATCTCTAGGTAAAAATAAATATTATTACATAGAAATATGGACAACTACAAAAAAAAACTGGCTAGTTGTTCTCTTATCAATAAAAAATAGGACTAATTATCTTAACTCATTTCTTTGTTGTAGTTGCTTGCTGATACTTGGAAACAATATCTTGTTAGAAGATAGCTTTGGAGATACTCTTTCCAATTCACATTCTTTAACATGTGCCTTATCTCTGATACTCTTTACACTATTTTTTTACTTCCTGACTACTGTAAAATGAGGAGTAACCTGCGGTAAAAAAATAATTTTGACTGATGCTCTTTGACTCTGATCATTACCCTAATACACTTTAATTGCAAATATTACCCTTTAGGCAACAGTAATATTCTTCTTTTGTTTACAAAACTTTATATTAAATCAACTAATTCCTGCCATTGTTCTGCACTGAGAATTCTCATGTTTTTCAATTTCCTGTAGATCTCATTTGCCTCTGCATACTTAGCAAAGTTGGGCTTGAAAATGAATATGTGTTTAATCTCATTTTTTAGAAATAGCAAGTTCTCAAAATATTCCAAAATAACTTTGCTAGTTGGAGAACCTTATGGTAGGGGCTTATTTACCTGTTCTTTGGCATATGCTCTTATCTTCTTGTCATATTCTGTCTGAACCATTAGCTTTTCATTCAATCAATGAATGTCTGGAAGTATAGATTGTGTTAAAATAGTGAATTTGGCCATGAACTTCGTTATTTACAAGTTCATATCTTTTCATTTTTCCTCCAAAATATTCATCACATTTCTTTTGTTTAGGACTTTCTTGATTTGTAGTATGCTCTCAGTCCTATCCTGAATTTTCAGCTCTTCAAGCTCTTCTCTGTTTTTGCTGTTAAAAAATGTAATTAGTTTCAAAGCTTGAGAAGGTTTGTCAGCTAGTTCTTCTTTTGTCTTCTGAATTTCAATTTGTGCTTCCTTGAGTAAATCCTTCTGTTCATAAATGATTTGGATTGAAGGCCATTGTAGATGTATGCCTTGAATTATGTTGTTCCAAAGATAGTTCTTGATATATGACACATGTTCACTGGGATTATCCTATTGTTGTAGAATCTTTACTTGCTCCTTCAATCTGTTGGCTCTTTGATCATGTCCCTTGGATGTAACCAATGCATCTCTATTTGATGTTTCAATATTTCGGATGGTGCCTTTCAAGTTTATTATCTCTTTATTCTTTAGGCATATGTCTTCCATAGCCTTTACTATGTTAGTTGTTTCAACTGTTTGATTTATTTGTGATGTAGATGATGAAGTGGCAGAAATATCTTTAGATGTAATTGACACTGCAGTTTCCAATACTCCTTTTGGTGCTAAATGTTCTTCCATTGTGGAAGGAACAACAATACTAACAATTGGAATGACTGTAGGATTGGAGAATTCATGAAATTTTTTCAATATTTCATTTTCCTTCATTGTAATTTCTGTTTGATTCTCCATTTATTTGATCTGAGCTGTCATCTTTAAAACTAGCTACATTAATTCATCTTTCTCAGTTTTCTCCTGAAGAATTTCTTTAGCCTGTGGGTGCTCACTCTGTGGAAGTTTAAGTTTCTTTCTCAAGGGAGAAATATCTTCATTCTTTTGCCTTATGAGAGTTTTAGCAACTTCAAGATTGGAGGGATCCACTCAAATTTCTATCACCAAATCTTGTAAATATTTGATCCTCAAATCCTTAGCATGTAGAGATGCTTTATCTAATTTCATTCGAGTTTGTAAATTAGATACTATCTTTTGAAGCATGGTATAATTCATAGTTTTGTTAACTACCTTTGAATATAACATCCATGAAGAAATTCTATGAAACTCTACCTGGTCAAGTTCATGTATGGTATCTGCATTTACTTCAAACTTTGTTTTCCTATAATCTGCAGTTGACCTTGGGTCTGTAACTATTGGCTGGAGAAAAGACATAATCATTTTATTTGTTGAATAATCAAAAGCTGTCACAAGTCTGTCTTTGTCTCCTAGTTTTTCTTTAAGGAGTTTAGAATAGACCTCATTCTTAATTTCCACATTATTTTCTCTGATCTGCTTGAACTTTGTCTGGATGTTAGAATCCTTTTCTTTTGCTACTCTAGAAGAGGAGGGAGGTTCTGTATTTATCTGTGTTCCAGTCATTTCTTTGCCTTTTCCCTGTGATATTACCTGCTCATTCTAAATTTCTTTAAGTGTTTCATTGACAATTATTGTTGCCTTATCATTTGTTTGTTGATCATTGTTTTTTGATTGATCATCATTGTCATCTATCTCTATGACCTTTTCTTCTTCTTCAATAATCATTCTGGAATTATTGCTGCAAATTATATTAAATTTTCTTTCTATAATGGTTTCTGCTAAATAACATTCTTCTTTTCTGGGTCTTTTATTAGACATTTATGCTTGTTGGCCAACTGTAATCACCTGTGTGCTATCCATTTGTTTTTCCTACAGGCTATCTGTTTGCATCTCCTTAATATCATCAATTAATGTGTTTGTAACCCATTAAATCTGATTACCATATTTTTCAATTTGTGGCTTTTAATCATGGAGGAATGGGGTTAACTTACACTTGACCCTGAGGTTACTTATAACACCTTGAGGGTCATAATTCCAGTAAAATATTTCTTGGAATTTAAATTGTGATAATTTGTTGACTATGTCTCTCAAAGCATCTATGTTACTAACTATGAAGGGACCGATTTGACTTTTTAGCTTCAACTGTGCTTTCTTTTTGGATTTGATGAAATTCACTGCATCTGCATTCAATATCTATTTTAAGTACTCCAAAGAAAAAATCATGGTAGTTATAAACTTGGGTAATTTGAAAGAAGCCAGGAGTGCACTATACACTCTAATTTCTGTGTGATTTTCATACAAATACCAGTCTCCAACTTTACAGCTTTCAGACAACTGTAAAATTCTTTTGATTTCTTCATTAATTCTTGGTGGCTCCGCTTTATTGAACAAACTCATGGTAGTTTTGGTAAGAAAATCATTGAATTCCTTGTAGCTGTATTCACTACTATTTTTCCTGAGTAGAGAATTCCAAAATATCACTGAAAGAGGTTTACCTTCCACATCCATCTTTTGTAATGCAACTGGGAAATTGTCTGCCTGAGAAAATAGGAAGAGATGTAACAGATAGGATGAATATATGAATACTCCTTCATCAGGTAATTTAATCAATTGATAATTCATATTATCAGCAATGAATTTGGCAAAGTTGAAAACTAGTTCTGGATGTTGTCCTAGAGACAAGGTAGAGAGGAAAACTAGAATGGAGGCATATGTAAACTCATCATTAGCATAGCCTAGTATGAATGAAAAAAATGAAATGATTTTTCTTGAGTCCTCAGGGAAATCAAAAGTATCATAAGGTGGATTTACCTTACGAAGGTTAACATGATTAGGCATGAAGTTTTGAAGGATCATAAACTTCCTCGGGAAATCCAAGTCTAAATACATTTGAGTTAAATATTCAATAGACAATGATACTGCTCGTGGATCATGGCTCAGTTGGAGCATATAATTGATGGCTTCAACAGTTATGTAAAACATGACCTCATTATCTTTGTTCACCATGTATCTCTGGTCAGGGATATAGTGTAACTGACACAACCTAATGAAATCTTGGGCTTGATGTGTGATGGGAACCACATATTTAGGCAAGTTGGAATCCCATACAGGTATATCATTTTCCACTTTTTTCTCAAATTTCTCATGACACCAGCTATGTACTTTAATTAAATCAAACTCTAAGGTAGCATCAACAATTATGTAGTCTAAATCAATCAAGGGACTGTTCTCTTCAGAGGAGACAGGTGGCTACAAAGGTCTAACTACTTCAGTGGAATCAAAAGTTAGGGCAGGAGTAGGTTTATTGATGATTGAAGGTTTAGGATTTGGAAGCTTGTTGGAGGCAAGCTTCTGAGGTTTGGGACCTCTAGTCCTAGGAGTGACCTGTTTTTTTGTCATTTTGAATCAAAATGAGCAGATTAGACTATTTGCTTAGTTTCTTTTGGGAAATAGAAGGCTAATTGAGCTACTTTAGGAAGAATTTAGAATCTGGGCGAGGGTTTTGGGAATAAAATGCAAACTTACAATGTGCAGAAGACTGGAAATGGGTTTTTATGGATTTTTCAGTAATTCAAATAGATTTTAACTGAAGAAATAGCTTTTGGATGGTAAAAAAATCTTTATAACTGAATTAGGCGAAAGTAACAAATTCTGAGAGGATTTTAACAGGGTTCCCCCTATTTCTTCAAGGTTTTGAACACTTTTAGATGAGTAATTTTGGTTTATATATTCAAAGTGTTTTAATTTTGTTCTTCAAAATTAGGATTTTACAGGTTGGATTACTGAAAAATACCTTGAAGAGGTATGGTTGCGGTCAAAGAGGGTTTCCAGGTTTATACCAGTCTTCAAACTGGTCGCATTTACTTGGTAGAAGGCACTGAGAGTATTCAGCAGTGAATTTTAGAGTGGAAATGGTTTTAGAACGACAAATTGGTTCGAAAATAGTTCCGCAATGGTGTTTAACAATGATTTCTGAGAGGGAAAAGGTGCAAAGGTATGAAAAACAATGAAAAATAAAGGTTAAAACCTTAGATTTTATCAATATGCAAAGTATTAATTACAAGTCAAGTTGAAATGGTGGGAATGATTTTCACATTGCTCCTGGGTAGTAAATGCTTTTTCACTTTTGGAATGTGATCCAATAGAAATAAGACATGTATTAGGCGGTGGGTTCATGAAACAACTTTTATCGCATTATTTTTTACAAACTTTACCCGATCACTTTTGTTATGCGATATTGAATATGCGCCGTCAGATTTGATTGAGTGATGCGAATGGTCAAGATCTTTTGGAAAGTTTCCAGGAAACAATAAGGTGGGGTTGAGCTTTTATAGTGAGCCATTGATCATGAAAGGTTAAATCTATGGTGTGAGACAAATGCGATATCAGGGACAAGTAGGGCATGAAGCAAGTTGTCGGATTTATCTAAGACCGTTAGATTAGAAGATCATCAGTGATCGAGCGGTTGGGGATGAATCGTGGAAATGTTGGGTTTAATTCAATGGATTAATAGGTTTACGTATATATAAATGAGGTTTGTATATAGGGTAAAAATGCATGGGGTGGTTGAATGGAGATTTTAACTAAGGTTTGGAATTTATATGAAACATGAGGTTTCACATATGAAAAAAGGAAAAAAGCTTGAGGCTCTTAAGCTTAGGTTTAGGTATGCGTGAAATGGGAGTATAAGTATTTTTTGTGCGTTATTTTAAATACACAGAATGTAAATAAAAAGCGCCTTTTTGTATTATTTAACATTATTATATAGTTTTAAACTGCGAAGGGGTCTAAAAACCATAGGGGAAAGGGTTATATTTTTATAGGTAGTTTTGTGTGAAAGGGGTAATTTTGGGATGTTATTTCAACATGTGATTAATATCTTTGACATAAAAGCATATAATAAGGGGGTTTTTGGGATATTAAAATAAAAAGAAGCTATATTAATAGGACTAGGATATTTTATAGGGAGTTGATAAAATATGTTAAGTGTTAATATGAAAAGAATAAAAAACACTCAAAATTTCATAAATAAAACTAAGGAAAGTGAAAATTGGAGTAAAGCTTCATTTTCATAATTCATTCACTTTTACTTAGTATATCATGTTTTTTGAGGGTTTTATGCTTTGTAAAATGGGGGAAGATAATTAAATGGGCCTTTATGTAACATTTAAGCAAGAAAATAGTTCTTACTTACGAAGTAAAATGGTGATGAGTGCATGGAGGGGTAAATGATGAAAATTTCGAATATAGAAACTTAACATTTTCAGCTAGTCAGTCATTGAGCCTTGGGTCCGGTCCCAATAGAAGTCAAGGAAATGCCTTGAGCCTCTTTGACTAATAGTTTAGAATATCAAATTGCTATGGGGAGGGAAAACTAGTTATTTAGAGCCTGGTGAAATATATTTACAATGATTTTTCTCACCTTCTTCTACCTACCCAGTCATATCTTCTAACATTTTTTCCTTCTATTTTAATCAGGTGCATTTGAACTAGCAACCTTACAAATTTTTATTCTTTTTTGAAAACGGTAAACTATCTAATTCTACACTTATTGCCTCCAACAATCTAGATTAAACTGTTGGATTCTTTTATTCTCTACCTAACTACTAAATTGTCATGATTAAACTGTATGACAATTCTTTATTCACTATCTACAACATTTAAAATTGAAAGATGACAAGTCAAGATTAAATTGTTCAACTCATCACAAATTATGGCATTTATTGACACTCTGCCATAATCAAATGCAAAAAGTAAAAGTAGTGGCACTTAGATTTGCACACTTTCATGTTTTATTCATCTTTTTTCTTTTAGGGTGTATTATTTTTTCTAATTTCTTTGATTTTTATTTTAGAACTTTTACCCTCTTTTTTATTTTTTTTTATTTTTTACAAAATATGGGAAAATAACATGCAGAAAGAAAATTTTGTACATATTTACAAGACTAACATTAGTCAAGTCAAAATTATGAATCCTATATTTATAGGTCACTAACACTGGACACATCCCAAATTAATATATGTGAGTATATGTGTTGAGAAGCTGAGAAAAGTGGAATAATTTGAAATTAAATGATATAATCGGTTTTAAAAACTTAACCGAAGAGTGATAGAGACTCGGAAATCTAAAATTGTACAGTTGGAAATATAATAGATAAGAGTTATAAATCTACACCTATATCGAAAATTCGAAGACAGGGAAAACATTCTAGCACTGTGAGGTTATAATA
>CM076574.1:841972495-842043319 GCA_034641835.2 Pinus albicaulis
ACCCATTTTTCAGGCTAATATTCACTATTTACGAAAAAGGAATACCTTGGTCAAACAGGGTCAAGAGGTTCTCTCAGACATTCTTTTCTACATTTTCGAATTCAAGGTACGGTTTACAAAAAGGGACTTGATGGAGTTTTATTTTCTGTTTCTTTTTAAAACTACCTAAACATGAAAAATACACCGAGTTATTCTTCCGTCGGACTTGGAAAAAATCAAATGGTGAAAGACCTGTCATCATGAGGAGATCGAGTTACTCCTTCCTAGGGCTTGTTAAATTTACTAAGATGGTTTCATTCGAAGAATGAACTTATACACTTAGCATATGCTATCGTATTCATGCTAGCTATAAAAAATAAAGAGGTACTCATTAGCAATAATGAGGGAAAATTTAAAATTGAGCGTCCTATGTGTTTTAAGGAGCATGTCGCTCTTGAAAATGACACTCATATTCATTTTGTGTCGGGTTGGGGATATCCTTCATTTTTCATTTTTATTCATGGGTTTGGGAAATCCATTTGCCTCTCATTTGATCAGCATTTTTTTCATCATGCCCTCTGATCCCATTTGATTCAAATGCTAACACACTTCAAAGTCATGTCACATATATTTTCAAGAGAAGTCCTTTTTGTCAAAGTCAAACATCCTCCGCTTATTTAACCCTCTCTGTAACAGTCCCAAATCACTCCTATCATCTTGAGATACAATTTTTTTTGTGTCGATGATGTGGGAACCATTATGGCCCTTCTTTGACGAATCACTTCCTATAGATTTCAACTCATTATCTAGGAAGATGGTTTAGAAACTCCTTTTCAGTACCTTAGAGCTTGCATGCCTCAATCACAAGTTCTTCACGTTCAAAGATAGTTTCACATGATTTGCCTTGGATCGAATGATTCTACATCTTTTTGACTTTAACACATTTATTCACACTCATAGACTGTGTTGTTGTACCTTGAGGGCCATCGCCATTATTGGTGGTTTCTATCGTACCTGTCAATGGTCACTGCAAGAAAATGGAACATTGGTGAGGGGTGAAAATTTTCACCATAAACTCATTGGTGATGGTCAAAAGAGCCTTCATCACCAAAAATTGCACGTCACCAAAGGTGGCATCACTGAAAGCATAGGTGTTGTGGTGACATTCAAGGTCTGTCACCAATAATGATTTATAATGGCGGATAGTAACCGTCACCATTTCATATGAGCTATGGTGATGGAAAATAGCCTCCGTCACCAAAAAAATGAATGTCACCAAAGGTGGCATCAACGAAATTATTTGTTGTGGTGACATTCAAGGTCCGTCACGAATATTGATTATAATGACGGATAGTGACCGTCACCATTTCATATGAACAAGAACGATTTTTTATGATGGACCTTTCATGGCAATCACTCTTGGTGCATATATATGGCGACGTTCGTTGACCATCACCATTTCATATTTGGTCAGGGTCAATAAATTTCACCATAAGCTCATTAGTGATAGTCAAAAGAGCATCCTTCACCAAAAACTAATTTCCGCCATTCCCTATGAATATTAGGGCACGATGGAATTGAACCAACAACCTCCTACTTGTAAAGTAGGTGCTCTTCCATTGAGCTAGCACCCTTTAAAGAATTAGACTTTAAACTAGCTATTGCCCCTAAAGGTGCAATGATACACCAAAGGAATAGAAGGTCTAGGAAGATCAAAAGTTGCTAGAAATAACATGTTCAATATACATACTAAAAAGACAATAAGAATAAATATGATATTCAATATGCATAATAAAAATAAAATAAGCCAACTGATTAATTTTATCTATGATACCTAATATTTACCAAAAATATTCTTGATTAAATACTTAATATTTACCAAGAGTGTTTAATCGAAGGAGTGTTTAAAAACACATAAATTTTAGAAATGAACATTTTCATGTTACAGTACGATTTTAAAATGGCCAGAGGCCATAATTAAACTTCTAGAAATTAACCATTTATGGCGACATGATAATAAGAATCTCAGGAAACAACCACTAAAATAATCTTGATTTCCACCTATATTACATTGAAAGCTTCAATGTTCTGGTTTACAATTAAATGTCTATGTCCAAGGAGAGTAGAGAAAGAGGAGATTAATAATAAGACACTAACATAGATGATGATGACAATGGTATCGATTTGTGCTTTCCTCATGGTGTTTAATAGGGAGAAAATTCTATGTCTTAGCCAACCCACCATAATTATTAACTTGGAGGGTAGATTTATCAAAAACACAACAAAAAAATGGCCCACTACTGGGTAGATAGATGCACCCTCTAACCATTAGATTTTCATGGGGAATGGTGCCCAAAGAGTTGCAGAGGCAAACTTATATTTTGGGTATTAGTATTAGGTTAGATTCAAAAGGTTATACATTAACAAACCTAAACAAGATGACAGGCTACAAAGTGGAAGTAAATATGGAGGTCATGTAAAGAAGAAAATTCCAGGCCAAATACAATTACCATCATTCCTATACAATAAAAATTGTGGGTTCCACATACTAGTGAAGAGACTAATTTTCATCCTTGGCAGTTCCCTTGGCCTTGTGATCAGTATTGGCTTCCTGCAAAAAATGTATGACTCTCTCCATTTTTGGCCAGCTGATGGGAAAGTTGATTATGAAAAGGAATCCTACTTTTAGGGCCATGGTCATTTCCTCCTTGAAGCATTCCATAAACTCAATATACAACACTTCAAGAAATCCATTATTTTTCTCTATTTTATTGCACAGTCGCTTCACAAGATCTTCACCCTCTCCGATTTCTTGATCTATTAATTGTCTTCTTGTCACTAGCTCCAAGATCACCACTCCAAAACTATAGATGTCACTTTTTTCGGTCGTTTCTCTATAGAAGTTATGTCTTCCTGAAATTCTTGCATTGGGGACATTATGTGTAGTTCTTCCTTCAATTTCACTCAAAAAAAGAACACTAACAAACACAACCATGCTGATAGTGGTAATCTAGGAATCAAAGGAACATAATTAATGTCAACCAAAAATGTTGAATTGCTGAAATATACAGGATCTAACTAATGAAGCTCCTAACATCTATTGACTTCGATGAAGTAGGTTTACATCACTAAGGAAATTAGATAATAACATAAGATGATCAACACAATTTGGAGTGATATTTATAGTGAAATAGGGTATGAACCTATGTTAAGGTTGGCCACACTATATTGAAATTTGAAGTCCATAATGTGCACATATTAGCATATGTAGGCTATAAAAACAACCTTGCCACATCCCAACTAATCACTATCTCATGGAAATACTAGAAGAGATGCAAAAGGTCTAATTTCTAAAAGAAACTTGAATGGTTCAACTTTCGAGTGCTAACAAGTATATTGTTTATTCTAATTTCTAAGAGTGCACTTTACCCATATTCATTCATAGAAAGAAATCATCTTTAGATTTCTTGTCAATAGAATGTACTTTTTTTTTATCACCTTTGGATATTAAAAAAAGTTTCTTATTATCCAACCCCAATATATACAAAGTGCATAATTTCACAGATTTTTTCTAGAAATCCATAGCAATATATCTATAGACAACGCCACCAGGCATGCCAAAGACAACTTATTTGTTGATGGTTGCCATATGACATAGTCAAATACACTGATGGTCTCCTCAATGACATGCCTAGCTTTGCAGATACCACCCTGTACTTCAAATCTTGTTCACAATACCCATTATAATATAAGGATTTTCTTTAAGTATTTAGTTATTCTTAGGATTTAGCTCATTTTGTTCCCATATGCATTGCAAAACCAAGGTGATGAATGAGTCACAATAATTTCCTATTTTCCAAAACTAAGTATGCTTTCTTCTTTCACTAAATATGTAATTATGAATATGCACAGGAGGGATAAGCCATGTTTTTTATTTTTTAATTTAACACCATTCCTATGCATGATATTTTGTACCAACACCTACTATAAGTTTTTAGAGTCAAGTAATCATGAAAAGAGATGGGAAATTCAAAATTTTCACTTTGATATTATAAATACGAAGCACAATATTCAAAACCAAAAGGGAACTCAATAACAAAAACATACCAAAATAAATCTTAATTACCAATAGCCAAGGAATTTCCCATAAACATGGAGACAGGATACCATAAATGGCATGATGATAATAGATACCAGATATTTTAGAACCTCCATTTGAAACTTGTGGAGGTACTACAAGGGGTGGCAGTAAGAACTAGGAAAGCTAAAAGAATTTAGTGTCCTTGATCCTATTTTTATTCTATGACACTCTATAAAGTATGATCTTGATATATGAAATATTTGTGCCAAATGGTTCTGATTTAATATTAAATGTCGTATTCAGATAAAATAAATAAACAACTAAGAGGTCTTATGGACTATTTTTTAATCCATACCCCAAAATCTCTTAATAGTCAAGTCTATGGAACAACTCGTTCAAATTTCAAAATGGACTCGATTTTAAATGAAAAGAATAAAAATCGCTAAGTACTTTACAAGTTACCATTTTGGATATAACTTCTGTAAATTTATATGACAAGTTATGCCATAACCTTGAAACTAGTTTCTTATCTACAAGACTCTTTTAACTCAACAATGACAAAGAAAGTTAGTCAAGGCAAGAAAAATTCTGTTTTTTTTTTATAATGAGGGTGCATGTAACTTGATAAAGGCCGTATGAGAGTCAAACCATAAATAGTTTCACTAAAACATGGAAATGACAAAGTATTGTTAAACAACAAACGTTTAGTTGAATATATGAAAAGCATCGAGCTAAATGACATAATTAAACTAAAAGTAACTATAAAAAAATGAAATTTCCATCATATACCATCTAATCTGGGTAGTTCTTCAGAAAGAGAAAGTGTAATTTCATGATCCAGCTCTTCATCTTGATTTTGTATTGGACCATCCTAAAAAAAAATGTCCACATACAACAATCAACGTTATCATATTGGTAAGAATTTTGATATAATCAAATAAAGTGTGTACTATGTAGGAGAATAACTGGAAATCACAGCTAGAAATTTGAATCACAACATAACAACATAAAATAACATGAAATAGGAAAGGAAAAACTCCACAGTTTGAGAAATATGAATAATTCATGGGCCTGTTCTTATATATTGATATAGATAATGAAATAGAAATCTAGATTTATGAGATTCAAGTATCACACAACAATGTCTTGAAAAAATATCAATATGTAAAATATTATTTTTTGCATTTGGTTCTACCTTGCAAAACCTCGAGAAAACGATTCCACAGAAAAAACCAATAAACATAACAAAAATGAACTCGGGAGCAATTGTGCAAGGGATGAAATATGAAGGTAAAGCACTAGAGAAGTATTCAAAGAAAATGATGAAAATGATGTCTATAAAGAACTGGGAACCCTCTGAAGTAAACCACACATTCATCATTGTGACTAGTACACTTGCAAAAAAGATCAGAATAAATTATGAACTATTTCACCAAAAAATAGTGATCTTTTCCACTAAAATACAGTTTCAAATTAATCACTAGTATGATGTTAACTTTATTAGAGCTAATAGATAGAAGATTTAAGTTTAAAATATAATACACTATGATGAATTATGGATTACCATGGCATTAGAGGGCACATGCAAAATTACATTATCATCTCCAAATGCACCCCTACGTAGTGTCCCTCAAACACTTTATTACTTGAAACTTTAAAAGGCTTGCTCAACCACTTCATTATTCAAGATTTATTGTGAGAGTATGATGGTACAATGCGACCTATATGTACCAAATAACATGAGCCAACAATGAAAACCATAATTAAATTATTAATTCCTTACTAATGTAATCCTTGAAAAGACGAAAAACATGAATCCAAGAAAGAAAATGATAAGGTTCTCATTAACCATCTATTATATTTACAGATATGGCATAATTGTTGATTGGTTGTTTCATAATTTAAAGCATTTTACTTGTTCTCTCAAACATATGAAAAGACACTAAAATTACCAATTTCACATTTCAACAAAAATCTTACAGAAAATCAGATTGCAACTATGAAGATATTATTACAAAAATCTTGTGGAAAATCAGATTGCAACTATGAATATATTGTTCTAAATTTTAAAAATTATAGTAATAAAATCCATATTCAACATGAATTAACATTTTATATCATATTAGATAAATTTCGAGTCAGGGAACAAGTAAAAGGTTCGGAGTTAAAATATTTTCTCAAGGACAAGGAGATATCATATACAACTTTCTCAATTGAGGTTATCACTAGAGAACATAATCTTCAGTCTTAAACCAGTACTTAATGAGGGAATTATGGAAATAAATGGGTACAAATGTGAATTCATCCCTCATTAGTCATGGAAACCTGTAGAAAACTCCTGAGGATTTACCACAACTGCATTTGCACCCATAACACTACCTTTTTAGGTTGAATTGTCCACACCTGAGGCTTTGCAGTTAGCAACCACTGCAAATGCACCCATCACACCACATTTTTAGGTTGAATTTTCCACATGTCCTAATCCACAGAAGATGTAGTTGAATATTCTGTTGTGGTGAATTGCACAACTTTTTCCCACAACTGACCATAATTCGTTGCATGTGATGAGTGCACCATACATGTATCATAGGAGCCACAAAACTCGAAAACACAATTATCCATGAAGTCTGGAACAGGGAGGATGTAATTGGAAAGAACAAAGCTAGGAAATTATCCCTTGGAATGAAATTATAGATGTGACTCCTCATGAACATAGAGCCATTCTTATCAAAATATTCTAAGAGAAACACGTTTTAAAGCTAAATGGATACAATTCATTAACCTCCTTGCCATCCTACTACGTCATATTACCTTGAGGACCCCCCAACATAGTGAATCCATTGGTAGAAAATTCGAAATAACTAAATAATTTTGCTCAAAAATGTAAAAACAACATCCATATATGGGAAGAATACACCAATACCAAATAGGCTTAGGACTAGCAGTTAGTAGCGAGGAGTTTCACACCTTTGATCAATATTCCATTCTCACAAGCTTCACCCATGGGGGATAAGAAGGGATTGAAATTATGGCATTGGGAGGTGATGAACCATGTGCATATATTGCAAACCCAAGCTTACCCTAATTATCCTTAAGGAAAACACTACTGAACAAGTTCCGTTCACATATCTTTTACCCAACACGTGGAGGTAGTCATTGAACTTACACCATTAGGAAGTGATTACACTTATGTACATGTTATGGACCCAAGGCCACCCCATGTTCTTCTAAGGTCTGCCAAAATATGTTTGTCAAGCGGGTTGTGATCAAGTTGTAAATCACATGTGATATCATTACATAGACTCAAGTGTAATCTCCCATGAAGAACATGATGTTGTGATTTAGTGTTGTCAATTTGTGTTATCGTCTGATATCTCATCGATAACTAACCCTAGGCAGTTGGTCCTAGTCGATGTCCTGCATAATTTTGATGAAATAGATACACCTTGGTCATGGAATTTAGGCCAAAGGTAGGCCCACTTTGTTAACAAAGGCTTATTATTAACCAGAATAAAAGGGGATGAATATTTCAAGGAATAAATGAATAGGATGAAGGATAATAACATACGAAGGAGGTTCAAATTTGGCACATATTGCAAAGTATATTTTTTAGGCCTAAAATCACGCAATCCATTCATAGGATGGTGTACCAAATAAAGAAGTAGAATAGAATGCACATCATACCATGTTTAAACCCAGACAAGTGCAGAATACTTCATGTTCTACTCTAATCAAGAGAGTCCACATCTTAAAGAGCTCCACGTTGATTTTTCAGATAATTTTATTCTAATGGGAGTGGATCTAAAGAAACTTCCTTGAAAAAAATTCCAATGAGAAGACATACACGAGGCACAAAAAACCTTAGCATTTGGTCAAATGAGCACATTTAATGGGAACATTTTGGCTAGGAGGATGCCAAAACGCATCATGCATAAGCTCTCTCCATTGTAAAGGCATGGATGGATTAATGGGAAATTCCCCTGTGAGACTAGTTGAAGATCTACTGGAGAAAGAAATTTCAAGGATTTCTTTTGTAATATGAGGTTCATCATTACATCCATATTTTTTTTTTCTATTTTTGTAAATTCATTAAAATTTTCCCACAAAATTAGGCTTCATATTAGGGAAAATTCTGTCATTTGAAGAAGGGCTTTGTTTGAGGTGTTCCTATCAATTTCCCTTTCTGATTACTAGTAAGTTAGACAAATTACTGTTGTCATTTCAATTCATGGTAGGAAATATTTGCAGTTTGTAGTAAAATCACCCCTTTTGTTGCCATGAATGTGTATTAAGGAGCACCTTTGTAAGGGCCATCTATGTAATTTCTGCAACTTGGAAAAAAAACATTCATAGGTTTAATTTTTGGCATGTTGTAATAGCACTATCATGTCATCCACATTCACAATTTCAAACCCTCTAAAGGTGTCCTCTTGTCTCCATTTTCCCTAATTGGATAGGCACTAATCCCCACTAATCCCAGTCTTCCATCACAATCTATTTCTAAATCTATCTCGTATTTTAATCAAGGAAACCCCCCTTGTTCCAAGTAACAGAAAACCGAAAGAAGAGAGGAAAATATTGTGGTGAAAACAAACAAACCCTCTTAGTTCCACTTAATTTGCAGGTTTTTTAGTTAACAAGAATCATCAGTGTATCTTAATGTTTTTACAAATGTCAATGCTAGGCATTCACCTAGCTAGAAACAAGAAATGAGCAGTCTTTATGTTAGATGGAAAAACAACTAAGGATAGTAGTCATGGATTCACCCCTTCAATATTTTAAAATATTATTTTGTGCTTTATTTTTGGTTTACAGTTTTGATCATTACCATAGGTCCATTTTAACAATCTCTGATACCAGTGCTTTTTTTATCACAAAATTTCACTTGATTGGCTGCTAATCAGAAAACTCTATGTAACTATTTCAAACCAGCTTTTGACTGAAGCTTAGTCTCTTCAGTCTGAGAAGGCTCTCTCAAAGAGGTTTATGATATTTGATTATGATAGTACTAGATGGATAACTATATTGAAAATGTAACTTCTTTTTTGTATTTTCATGTTTAAAATAATGCAATCTTGCTACTATTGGGCTTATGGAGTCAAAAAATTAGTAATTTCAGTGGCAAGGTTCCTTGACATGGAATCTGATGCAGATAGGGGTCTTTAACAAAGGCAATTCACTCATAAAACATACGAAAAGACAATCATCTCATTACTAAAGGAAGTCAGAGCATAGAGTTATGAATTTTGAGTAATAGCAATGAAATCTACTGCAAGTAGTACAATATAATATGTAGATCAATAAAACATTAAAAACCCCGTGAGAATCTCAGGTCTGTTAAGAATAAATCACTATGTATTACTGATATGAGTCAAAATACATAAAGCAACAATTTTGTGCAAAAAGTACATAAAGTCTCCAACCCTTTACTAATTCAATGATTTTCCTTTAAATAAACATTCTTACAACAAGGATGATCTGCCTAATGGATAGATTCATCGAATTCTTTATTTGACACATCACATAACTAAAAAACATATCTTCTAAAAAGAAAATAACAGCTACACCCTAAAGAAAACCTTTCCTAATAGGACTCAAAATCTTATTTATTACTTCAGTCTACCTTATCTTTGAAACATTTACTTGTCAGTTAAAAATAAGAATCACATGCTTGAAAGGCTACAATAGGTTCATTACCACTTTTACATATTAAAAATCCTCCTAAACATGTGGAAAAAAACCCTATGTTTCAGGAATATGACCCTTATCTTTAACGAAAGCTTTTAGCTGATGATATGTCCCCACAACACTTTCTTCAAGTCATAAATTTTTGATGTTAAGGTTCCTTGACCTGTTGGAGGAGCCCAGATGTTCAAAACTACCATTAAACTTCTCCAAAACCTTCAAAAATAACTTGCTATGAAAAGAGGGCAGTTTCGTACCGAGCTTTCGTAGCGTTGAAAAAGAAGCTTTTAAACCCAAAAAGTCTGCTCTTTTGTTGTTCCATGATGTCAAGCTATTCATGACAAATCATCACCACCATTCTCACTTCTTGAAAATTGAAAAAGGTGATTTTGGAAGCAAATAGGATGCTACATAAATTTTCGTATCGTTTTCCTGGTTTTAAGCCTAGGAAATGCTACAAAACTGTGAAAAACTACAGAATTTCATGATTTCAACACTATCCCAAAAATTTGACCTCCAGCTACAAAAAAATGGTCTTCAACATGCCATGAATGTCTGAAACATAATAAAACTAGACTTAAGACCCTTGAGGTGTTTCCTCTTCATTAATGATTAGTTGAGCAATGGGCCCCTCAACCACGGTCATTTTTAAACCCTTCCTCTCCAATTCTTCATGAACAAATTTTAATTTCTCTTGGAGGTCTTTGAATTGGTTTTTTGGTGTCATGTTCTTATACTGTAAGTGCAAGTTCATTTTTTTGATATTTCTTCACCTCTCATCTCAATGGCTGAGTCCATTTGATCAATTGTTGTGTGTTGTCAAAGGTTTTTGACACTAATGACCTACTCTTCCCAAATCTCTTTCATTTTCTCAAACTACACCTTCTGAACATTTTGTTTCCTTGCTGCTTTCTTCAAGACTATTATTTCAGCATTTTCAATCTTCAACTGCTCTTTAAGGACTTCAATATTTGTTTTTTCAATTATATTCTCTTTGCCCTTCTTTTGCTTGATGACCAGATCTTCTTTTTCTCGTTATGAGAGGTCAATGATGCTTGGTGATGGTTGGACAGTCACATTCTGAGCTTCTTCACTACTTTCCAAGACCTTTCTGGCATGTCTTGTCATTGGTTTCATAGCTTGAAACATGAATCTTGCATCCTCACCTTCAAACTCTATCTTCTTAGTTGTTTTTTCTTTCTTGAGCTTCTTTCATCCTTCATCTATATCTTCAGCTTGGACTAGGGGAGTTTCTTCAATATAGATAGCATGAAAAATGTCTTCTAAGTTACCCTTAGCCAGTGTTTGGCTTCTTTTAACCCTCTTGCTGCCATGTTTTCTCATAGTTGCCTTTTTTTTTATGTTTGCTCACAGTTGGCTTTTGTTTTTTATGTTTTCTTATAGTTGTATTTTGTTTTTCAGGTGAAGATTTAGGTGTATCAACCTCTTGCAATGGCTCTGTCTCCATATTTTTTATGTTTGCTCACAGTTGGATTTTGTTTTTTATGTTTGCTCATAGTTGTATTTTGTTTTTCAGGTGAAGATTTAGGTGTATCAGCCTCTTACAATGGCTCTGTCTCCATGATCACTGGCTCAATTTTTTCTGCCACTGAAGGTGATGGGAAATATCTAGATTTAGGAGTTCTTTTAGGAGTGATGGAATCTATTTCAAAACCACTAATGAAAATAAAATATGACCAGTCTCTGCCTAATATCTTTAACTCTTTTAATACCAGCAACTTGATTAAACCATCATGAAAGAGTGAAGTTTCATTTCCTTTAGATTTAGCTTGAAATTTGTCTGACATTTTAGCTAAGCTTCTATATAAGTAAAAAGGTAGATCAAGGGACCTCTTACTAACAAAATTTAGCAGAAGCTTGAAGTGGTAAGATTAAACCATATGTTACCTCCCTTCATAGGTGAAGTACCTATGAATTATTAGCAACAAATTTGAGAATTTGTCTTTCATGTAGCTCCTTGGAATGGCATTTGTGAGATCAATCTCTCTATGCTCTAGCTTGATAAATTTTTTACAGTCCTGCATGGTGAAATTGAAACCTTTTAACCATTGTTCTTCTCCTCTAGGGATTCTTGTTGCTGTAGCAATGGTATTTGGTGTTACTGTGAGGTTTAACACCCCCATATTTGAAGCTTTCACGTTGAAACCGATGACAAACTCCTTAGAAACCTGCACATGGCACCCTTTCAATATTTGGAAAAAATCCAAACACCCTGTTCTTCTGAAAAATTATAAGGCAGCTGGGTCTTGATTAATCAAATTCATGTCTGATGGCTCATATCTGAGGCAATTTCCACCTATGTTGGTCTTCCTCTTTGTAGCCATGCTGCTTTTATGCCTTCTCTGCCTCTCTTGATCAGTGACACCTGAAAACTTTGAAAATTCTAGCAAACAACTTGGCCTCGTGAAACAGCTCTCCAAAGCTCAGTAGCAGGCAAAGATGAAGTAGAGAATGACAATTATTCAGTTGGGAAATGTTTTAAGACTTCGATGAGAGCTCATGGAAAAATTATGACTCATACATGCTAAAAATAGTAATAATGACTTAAGTCATGACCATTGTACCTTGATTTAACCCTAAATGACTCGCATGACATCCACCCTAACACTTATAATCATTGACTGACACTTAGCACCTAATTTTAAAATACAGATAGAAATACCTCTTTTCCTAGCGTAGTTAGTTCAATTTCGGACAGTTTCATAGCGAAAAATGCCTTTTTGTTCTGTATTTCGCTATGAAAATAAGAAATCTTGGCTAAAGTGACCTTTTTAAATTTAAAAGCTTTGGAAATGGAATATGTTAACAAATTATGACTGATGGGACATGATATGACTTGAATGGGGGTGGGTTAAGACCTTAGGATAGGCTAATATAAAAAATTTATTTTTTTCTAATGAACTCTATGACCATACCTTTGACAAATCAACTTGTAATACTATGACAAATGATGTTTCACTTTTTTTTTTTAGTGATAATAGCTTTAATGGGGTAAATTCAAAGAAAACATATGACCACACTACATGGATGTGATCTTTCAAATCACATGACATCATCTTGAAAAGCAGAGGCAAAATAAGGATGGGTATGAGAAATGTCTTCTTTGTAATAGAATGGGTGAGACAGAATGATGGCCCGCAAAAGTAAATAACTTAAAAGAGTTACAAGATGCTCTGCTTACACTCAAGGATATACACATTTTCCTCAAGAGGGATCTCTACAATATGGTTCTTCAAGAGAAAATAACAGTTTGTAAGGAAAGGGACCACATTACAAGGGGTACTAGGGTGCATTCTTGACTATAGTGTATTTTTAAAGAGGATGAGGGATCCCAATTCAAAAGTCTACCTTGACTACTTGAAAAGAAATGTGACAGTTACAAGATTCTTGATTTGCATCAATGGGATGGATCTCTTCTAGAGGATCAAACAAAGCTCAAAGGCATGTTCCAATTGCATTTTCAAAATATTTTCTCTTAACTATTTTATGAATCATGTGGTGGATGTCAGGAATGCTCATTATAGAGTCATTCCATGCAATATTTATATCTATTAGTGTAGTGATTGAGTCAAATTGGATAGTGACTTCTCGAAAGAGAGGGGTTTTTTTAGCTATTAGTTCTATGGAGAATAGTAATTCATCAGGAATGGATGGCCTTTGTTGTGATTTTTTCATCAGGAATGGATGGACTTCGTTCTAAATTCTAAAAGGCCATGTTGAACACAATACATGATTATTTCTATTGTTTGACAACTGAAAATTTACCTTCTAAAAGGTTGTCTAAATCTCTCAATCAAGGCCTTAGTAACACATTACCAAGAATGTAGCTAGGGGCACAATTGGAGGTTGGAGCCTCATTACCTTCCTTGGTGTCTCATACAAGATAATGGCCAAATAAATGACTATCGATTGCATGAAGGGTATTTCAACAAGTGTAGACAAGTTTTGTACCGGGTCCTATTATTCTAGACACGTAATCTAGACTTGAGAGGCCTTGGAATGCGCTTGAGATAGTTGCTAGTAGCCTTGTTTTCTACAAATTGGAGCTTCACCATAGAAAGTTTGTTTTTTCTTGTACGTTGGACCATGATGTGTGGCCATGGTGAACATAGTACTCTCGAATCCATTAACTTTTATCCTTGTTAGTAACTCATTATCCCCTGAATTTTTTCTAAATCAATCTATTTGTCAAGGGTACCCCTTTGCCCCAGATTGGTATATTTGATAATCGATGCCTTACCTTACCTATTTGAAGTTTCTGGAATTCAAGGGAAAGTGAAGGAAATCTTACATCCTAATGGGTCAGACATGGTCAACAATAATTTTTCTAATGGATAATTTATTTCTATGACTGTTAAAATGAGCTTGGTTGGTGGTGCTCATACTTGTTCGCACATCTTTAGCTCTACATTAGATGTTTTGGTTAGTGACCACGAGACATTTTTTTAGTTTTTAGAGTTAGAATCTCATCTTACTAGATTCCCACAACTCAGACTTATGTTCAACCTAGGGTAATTGTGAGGTATTTAGGCATTGCATTTGAAATTTTGAAGTCGGGCTTTCACCAGTCAATATCCAAGATTGGTGTACCATGTCTTTGAAAATTTTAGAGTAAGCCTTTATTTTATAATCATAAGGCCCTCTCATTAGATGGGTAGTTTTCAAGGGGGTTGGAAAGATCCTCTATGTCTCACGCATGTATTATGTATCTTTTCAGTTTTCTATTAAGACTCAATTTCAACATCTCATACCTGTGTTCAAAGTATGATGGGAACAAAAATATTCCACAAGGATGAGGGTGTTCATCGCTCACCCAATGTGTCGAAAAATAACATTGCGACATTGAGGCTATTTTGTAGGGATGCATGGTGGATATTTGGTCAATCCTTGCAGTAGTATCAACCAAAAAGGTTTTAAGCTTTGTTGCTTTAGTAGAATCTATTAACTCCAACTCTCAATGAAATATGGGGTGTCGGTTGATATAGAAGACAGGTGAGCACAAAAATTACATCGTTTCTAATCTATTTGGAAAGATAATCAGGACCAGTATTTAGTTCTCCTTCAATGTTAGGCTCACTATTGTGTTGCCTTGTTTGGAAATTGTAGCTATCTAGTCCACTCTTCCTTCATTGGGATTTGGTAGTGATTGAGAGTCTCTCCTCTGTTTTCCCTATAAACATTAAGTGTATGTTTGTTTTTGAGCAAAAATTTAGCTATATTTCTACTTTTTGTTCGATGTGGTGTAATGAGGTACATGACTAGCTATTAGTTGAGGGTGAATTATTGATAAGAGATTATTAACAGCTAAAGGACACATTGTATTGAAGTCATTCATTTATTTCTATTTTGTGATCTATTGTTGCTATTTCACATTAATGGCATTCCTATACTACAAAATTCATGCATTATGGTACCCATTTTCAATGATTATGCAACCACAAAAATTGGAGTTCAAATTCTCAATAGAAATTTATTGGTAAAGGATAAAAAGATGTAAACAATAATAATTAGCCTCAATAGTTCAATAAATTTTTTTTTATAATATTCAACATAGTAGAACAAGGTAGACTAGTATAACAAACTTTTAGAATGATTTATATACATCCTTTGATATATACTCTATCCACATTACTCTTGGCCTCTAGGAAGCAATATAGGGTTCATGTCAAGCTTGTAACTAATGCATTCTAGTTCACCTCCGTTTGAAAGAACCGTGACTTCCACATATGCATAGGAGACCTTGCCAAAAATATGCTAAAACTATATTGGAGGCATGAAATCACTTGAAGAAAACATTGGAATGATTGTTTGTCTCTACATGTATAAAGGATAAAATGGTGAAACTATATACCTGGAGGTTGGGTTTAATATAAAACCACTACAAGTGATACTAGCATATGTTTGTGAGCATTTCTCTGAATCTAAGGGATCAACATTTGATTCTTGAAAGTTCACTAATCATTAATTCTTTTCTCAACATTAATCCTAATAATCTGTGTATGTAAAAGATCATGAGATTCGATTCCATCTTGAATTTTTTTCTTGATGATTGCAAGAGGCAGGTGCTACCAATTCTTTGGAATTCAAGGAATTTCGGTTTCATACAATCTAAAACAGTGTCAGTATCCTAGTGAAACAATAGTTTGGAAGTTTTGAATATCCACCATTGACATATTGGATGCCATTTTCATGATCTTGGCTAGTGAAATATGTGTGCTTATAATAGACTTAGATTGGATTAATGTCTTCAACGTGAAGGAAATTGATTCTAAATTCTTGAAGACAAGGACAAAATTATCTACTAGAAGCAATAGCCTTGGTATGTAGGTGTTACTTGGGAAAATTAATATTCATGACAAATTCTTTCAAAACACTTCCAACTTTGTAAAAACAGTGAATACAGAGTCCCAAGTTTCAACAACCATTAGGTTGGAAAGTTTCCACTAGATGTTATATAGTTAATGTAATAGATAATGGAAAAGCATGGATTGATAGATGCATGGATGAAAATTTTCAAAATAAATTATGTTCCCAAGAAAGCAGGATCTAATCCCACAATGGTTGATATGTGTCTATCACTCACATTCCATGATACAAAGTTACCAAAGAAACATGCTATATTATCCCATGGAGCCAATATTTCATGAGGGACAAAACATAACAACATTATATACTCCCAAGTGGTATAAACGGATTTTCAAAGTTAATGAGCAATAATTATTACAGTCCTATGAAATATTGGATGGACAGATCCCATAGCAGCTTATGTCAACACTTACATGTGTTTGAACTATGAGGGTACCACTAATTTGCAAGTACCCAAATTATTGTTCAACCCATCAGTGATAAAAAACCCAGAATATGAATGTTGAAATTTTAATGTTTCATTATTTTGAATGATAACTAAGCATAGGGGAAGAAAACATTCTATTGGTGAAGTTTTAAGGTCATTGCACTGGATCAATGATTTCAAGTAGCACCCTCATTTTGCACATGCTACAGTAGGGTAGAAAAGGAATAAAATCCTTTGAGAAACATTGTAGCATGAATAAGATCCCTTGATCAGTAAAGGTGATTTCATGTTTTCATAGTAGATGACTTGTCTTTTGCTTTGTCAAAGAAAAAAATGTGTGGTTCTTCTACTAGAAGGGGAGGCCATTCTCATATATACATGAAAAAATTCTAAGACTCTCATGCACTCCCAAGAAGACAACATCTCTGAGTTGGAGCCTGTGTTTCCCCTTATTTTGGCATAGGGTTAACACTAGAAAACTATCAAGAGTTAACCAATTTGATGCTGGGATATTATATATAGAAATGTCATCTATGTTGCTTCAAGGTTGGATATAGAAAAGTTAGTTATGTTGAAGGATCAACCTGTTAAGGTCTTCTCCGTGACAAAGAATATTCTCACAATGGTCTTTGTGATGAGTCATTGAAGTTGTTGCTCATAATGGTCTTTGTGAGGAGTCACTAAAATTGTTCAATCAGATGCAACATAATGGGATGAAAGTGGATAATTTCACCTTTTCCACTGCTTTTGCAGCATGCACTAGTTTAGGATGTAATTCCATATAATCATCATTAAAGTTAGGCTAGACTCAAATATCTTTGTAGAGAATGCACTTGTTGACCTGTATGCCAAATTCTATTGTTGACCCATATGCCAAATGTGGCGGCATAGAAGAGGCATGCTTAGTATTTGATAATATGTTTGAACAAATGGAATTTTCTTGAAATACAATGATTACTGGATATATTGAACATGCTTATGGTGAGGAAGCACTGCATGATCTCAGTGGGTTATGAACCTAACCTTTTGATGTTGAAGGATGAATGAGATGGAGTGGAAACAAATAAGGAAGGTGAATCAAAAAGCTGCAAATAATCTAGAATTTCCTTTGGATGAGAATTTGAAACTATAGAAAGGCTCATAATTTGGACATGCATTCAGGATTGCAAAAAAGGAGAAAAAAAATGCGTAGAAGGAGTTGAATACACAGTTTATTGTTTTAGAAACAAGAAACAATAGTGTCAATTTCACAAATGCAAAACAAAAATGGCTTAGGGAGTAGTGGTATCAGCTCCAGAAGTGGAAAAAGAGAGTAAACATCAGATAGTTGAGAAAGATAATTTGATGAAAGAATATGTAGACTCCTTTGGGTCTATGGAAAATTTACTTCTTGCATTCACGTGAGATAAATTGCTTCGACAATATTCGTTTAATAATCTTGAATTTTCTTTGAAGAATATCATAAGTGTTATACAGTCAACTCATAAGTCTCAAAAAAAAATTATTTATCGAGGCCCTGAGGGCAAGTATGTTGTTTTGGGCGAATATGATAAATATTTGACCAAGATGGCTAGGCAAGAAACTAAGTGTGGCATCATTTTATGTCTATGGAGCATCAAAGACTGCTCCATGGAAGGAACATCATCCTAGAATTCTATATGGTATGAGTACAAGCAAGTTAAGATAATTTCAAGTATGGATTCCTAAGAACTCTCCTGTGGTGAGTCTATCTTAAGCATGATCCTACATTAGGAGAAAAAAACCTTGCTGAATTAACTATTAACACAGTTTTACATAGCTTTAATTGAATATTGGTCAAAATCTTACACTCTTGCCTGATTTCTCCACTTTCTAGGCTGAGTCTATCAAATTTTCTTTTAGCTTTTGAGATCCCATTTTCATTTGATCTATGAATTTTTATTTCAATCTATCCATTTCATTCAACTTGAGATCATCAATCACAAAAAAAACATCAACTATAGTCAATTTAATCCTGTTTGGGTTTCAAAATGTCACTCATTACCATACATTTTTCACCTATGCTTCCATTTTATCGCCCATTATTCACTACCATGTCACTTCATTTTCCCTATTATTCACCATTAATGGGTCTAATTTATATTTTCCAAATATTATTTATTTTTAAGCATTTTTGAGAGAAATTCTTGATTAAATATTAGAAAATAATATATTTTACATTATATATGGAAAGTGGGTTGTTTTTTTGACATGTGTAGGTGCCAAGGAAGCTTCGAAGACACTTTTATGTGGCCTTGAAGGATCAAATTCGAATTTGAGAAGATAAACCTCATGGAGAAGATTATGATCTCATGGAGAAGATCAAGGACAAAAGGGGTTATGTGTCTAGATGGTTGAGAGATGTATGGAACTAAAAGAGAGATTAGTGGATGATCATTATGAGTTTGTTACTCATCCTATTGTATAAATAGGATTACAATCTCCTCCATTTGTAATGTTGAAGTTTTTGTAATATTAGAATCTTGAAGTTTTTGTAGTCTTAGAATTTTGGAGTATGTAATCTTAGAAGCTTAGAGTTGTAACCTTAGAGTTGGGTTGTAATGGAGAATTTGAAATAAAGGATCATACTTCGATTTTTCTTCTACTTCTGAGTCTCCATCGAAGTGGTGTGCTTGTGGAGTTATGGAGGGCCCCCATGGCCTCACTTGCATGCTTATTTGTTTATTTTAGGTATGATTTATTTTATGTTTTTGTTTGATTTCAGTTTTTAAGATTTGTTAAATGATCTAATATTGGAAGGATCTTATTTGAAAGTGTTTTTGTAAGAGAACCATAAGATCTCATACAATTATTAGATTTAGGTTTATTTCATTTCAGTTTTTAAGCTTTGTTAAATGTTCTAATATTGGAAGAGTCTTATTTGAAAGTGTTCTTGTAAGAGAACTGTAAGACCTCATACAATTATTAGATCTAGGTTTATTTTATTTCAACTTTTAAGTTCTTATTATATGTTCTAATGTTGGAAGAGATCTTGTAGAATATGTTCTTGTAAGAGAACTATAGATCTCAAACAATTGTTAGATCTAGGTGTGATTAGTTACTGAAAGAGATCTTAATGAATATGTTCTTGTAAGGGGACTTTAAGATCTTGGACAAATTAGGAATCTTTCTAGATCTATATATTTTAGATAAGCACTTCTGAGTTTACCTTCCCGGGTTGACATTAAATTAAAATCTAATTGACATCATCAATTGGAGCCAAACATTTTGGCGCCGTTGCCGGGGAAGTGCAACTAGAAGGATTTAGTAATTATTTCTATGCATTTGTTTTTATGGACTAATTTGTCGAACTTGGTGACAGTAGGTTCATAAAGGAGTTCAAAGTTTGGAGCATTTTTATTTTCGCACATAGTTAATTTAAATTCAGTTTTTATTTTAAACCCCCCATTTCTCACTAATCCATCTACGGATGAGGGCTTTGAAAATGTTGAACAGGTACTTCTTGGAGAGCAAGGACAATAACCTTGAGCCAACTCTAAGACAGGATTCTCACATACTTGTAAAACATAACGTAGAATTTTTAAATCTTGATGTGAGCATGTTCGAATTTTTAATCCGTAGATGGCTTCATTGGAAGCATTCTTTTACTTAGAAAATAAAACATCTTTCAAGTTAATGTAGAATAGATTAAAAATAAAAATAAAACGAGATCTCGTAGAATTTTGTTGTAGAATTTTCTCATAGAATTTCCTTGTAGAATTTTCTTGTAGTCTTGTTTTTTTTTTTAAAATATCATCATGAATAAAAAGAGTTGCTTCATCTTTGCATTTCTATGTCTTGTTTCTGTATCACGAGTGAGCCAGGAGCCTGATTATCGGAAATATTTGTCTTCCGAGAGTCTAAATGCCCCCGCGACATTGTAGAAAGAGTATAGATAATGCAAGGTTTTGTCGCAAATCTTAATTGTGTTTTATCCATCCATGCTAACCTGCATAAATAAAAATAAATCAAGAAGATTAGTATGCTCTCTTCCTGCGCTTCGTGTGATTAGGAAGATCAGAAAATCTATCGATTTATTCAAATAAAAAAAAAACTCTTGCTGGAAAATTAATTTGCGATATGACAATAAAGAATTTTGTGAATGAGCAAATTTTGTTTTCTTTTAATTTTAGTTTAAAAAAAAAAATTTCTCACAAAATAATAATAATATATGTATCATGTATATATATATATTATTAAATTAAAAAAAAAAAATTGTTTTGAAAACTAACCATTTTTAGATAGAATTCCATTTTCTTTTCTTTATTTTTAGATTTAAATAAAAAATAAAAAACACAACAATTTTTAGATAGGTTTAATTCCATTTTTTTTTAGAATTAAAAAATTGAAAACTAATCATTTTTTTAGAGATAAGTTCAATTTCATTTTTTTTAGATTTAAAAAAAAAAACCAACAAAATCATTTAAATAAAAATTTTCACAATAAAACAAACTAAATAAATAAAAATGAAATACAAACCATAAAAAAAAAAAATTAAAAAAACATTAAACATTAAAAACAAAACAATAAAACTTCAAGAAAAACAAAAACCACAACTAAACATAACAATTGAACATAATAAAACAAATAAAAAAAATTCAAAACAATTAAAAAAATATAATAAAAACAATAAAAAATAAAATAATAAAACACAACCAAACGAATTGTCAAAAAAAAAAAAAAAAAAAAAAAACAACAACAAAACAAATAACAAATCCTGTCATATCAAAACAGAGCCGAGAGCATTCAAAAAAACAAACAAAACACCAAACATTAACAAAATTGAATTAACATTTGTTTTTTTGTTTGAAAGCTAGTTTCGGTGGTTTTCTCGTTTGTGTTTTCATTAAGCCTTCGAGGAGAAACCATGGCGGAAGCTGGTAGAGTCGAGACCTTTTCCTTCCACGCTGAGATCAACCAATTCTCCATCCCCACGTCTGCAATTTCATCTTCTTAGCCTGCAGAAAATGATTAATTCCAATTCATATTGGAACGCTATCAACCCTCCATATGCCATTTTGGGTTTTGGTTTACCTTTTGTTTTCCATTTGTTTTGGGTTTCTTTTCTATTTTTAGTTTTAATTTGTTTTGTATTTATAGTTATATATTGTATTTATTATTATTTTGATTTGTTTTGATTTATATATTTAGTTAATGTTTGATTTGTATTAATAAATGTTATGATTGTATTAATATATTAATATATTAATTATATTAATATATTAATATGTTGTTATAATTATATTAATATAGTTGTAAATTTTTATTTTTATTTTTTTTGTTTTGTTAGGTTATCATGTTTAAAAAAAAATAAAAAATAGAAAAAATAAAAGAAATAAAAAAATTGTTATGTGTTTGTTTTGAAGGATTTAAAGAGTGAACATTGGCATATGAAGGATATTGGCGTTTTATAAAACAAAATTCTGGTGGTATGCAAATTGAGAGAATCATGAGAATTACAAGAATTGATTGAAAGAGCAAGAATTGGTACAAGTGCAAAAATAAAAAAAAAAATAAAAAAATTTTCCACAAAATTCACGCAGATTTGAAAATAAATAATGGAACGCTTGGAAACAAATTTTGAGGATCGATTTATCAAACATTTGGAGGATAATTATATTGTTTCGATAGCTTCAAGATGGCATTAAAATCATAACAACTTTCTGTTGAATACTTTTATGTGACATACTAATATGCAGAACACAACAGATCTTTCAAATGCCAATCTTTTTGCTGAGCATAACAGGGAGTATTACTTTTCATGGTTATTTTCAAAAAATGGATTGATATTAATATCATGATTAATTCAACTTCAGCAATTTGATCGTCCTTAATTTCTTTTATTTGGTATGATTTTTTATTTTTTTTTGCGTAAGAATCATGAAGGAAATGCGCATTCCTTCTTGAAAACACTTATGTTTCTTTCTGCCAAGTTTTTTTTACAGGTTACAGGATAATCAAGTGATCATTAAGGAGATTACATTGTGACGACAATTGGTCTTCCAAAGACTAAATTCATGAAAAATTCTAAAGACAAATCCATATCCACAACCACTACATTGCACCTCCCTTTTTGCAAAAGATTTTGAATTCCACCAATTTTCAATCCATAAAGCATACCATTTCCATGTACATTTTTCACAGCAAGAGTTCTTAATCATTCACCATGCATTTCCATTCATCCATTCCTAACTCACAAAATAAAACCAAGAAGCTCACTTACAAGCTTATTGTCATTCTAATTTTCCTTGTCATTTCCTTTCCCTTTCATTTTCGCCAATAAAACACTGCTACTATGTATATCATTGAGTCAAAGTCCTAGAGTCTAATTATCTTTGTAAAAACACCTAGAGGCTTGCATGCCCTAATGGCAAGTACTCTTGCCAATGAACAATGGGAGTACATTAATATCCCTTGTTCGTTGGATCTTGTAGGTGACTCGACCACAACAAACATATTCGTACCTACAAAGATGTGTTAGGCATCTTAACTCCCATTGGAATCAATGGTGGGAGCTCTCGTGTTGACTAGTGGCATTCATTAATGGCCACTAAGCCAACAACTTCTTGCTATGTTCGACACCAGCACATTTAATCACATAGTAAGATCTGTGCCATCGAGCGTTGAAGACTTGAAGACCTATATTTTGTAGTAGATGAAGCAGACTTTCTTTCATTGTTTTTAAGTTTGTCATGACTTGAGGACAAGTCAATAAATAAGGCTGGGGGGAGGAAAATGTAACTTATATTTTTTGTATACCTTCCAAGACTTATACAGTTTCAGCCATATTCAGCAGACTCATCAGATTCATCAGACTATCCAACAGCAGATATGACAATACAGATCCATCTTTCATCCACAACTTGCAGAAGAAGCTTCAGATCAAAATTGTAGCAACTAAACATGCATGATTCATCCAATTCTGTAGGTAAGTAAGGTATGATGTTTTCTAACCTTTAATCTTGAAATTCTTTTTAGATGCTAAAATAATGATGTTTGGAAAATATTCCACTATTTCACTATTCCCTTTCTCATTAAAAAATTGCCAAAAACCATCAGTTGGGGAGGGGGGAATTTCACACTTCACACTTCATTTTTTTTCCTTCATTCATATTACATCTTAACCCACATAGTTTTCCCACAATAAAACTACTACAAAATGATGAGCATATTAAATGAATTCTTAAAAATGATGAGCATATTAAATGACTTCTTGAAATGATCGATCTCAACAAAGTAAATAATGATTGTAACACAAGAACCAATCATTAAACAGAGATCTCAACAAAGTAAATAATGATTGTAACACAAGAACCAATCATTAAAAGATGCAAATGCTTTGCAAAAATAAAATTTATCCAAAGATGTGCAAAGTTAAAAGGAAGTTCATGATTGAAAGATTCTTGTTACAGATGTGCAAAGTTAAAAGGAAGTCCGTGATTGAAAGATGTTTGTTACACAAGAACCAAACATCTTGTAAAAGGAAGCTCATCCAAGAATAAAATTAAACAAGTCATTGTAGTAGCTTGCATGAGGACATGCAAGAGCTTCAGTTGGGGAGTATGTTTGGGTTTCAAAATGTCACTCATTACCATACATTTTTCACCTATGCTTCCATTTTATCGCCCATTATTCACCACCATGTCACTTCATTTTCCCTATTATTCACCATTAATGGGTCTAATTTATATTTTCCAAATATTATTTATTTTTAAGCATTTTTAAGGGAAATTCTTGATTAAATATTAGAAAATAATATATTTTACTTTATATATGGAAAGTGGGTTGTTTTTGTGACATGTGTAGGTGCCAAGGAAGCTTCCAAGACATCTTTATGTGGCCTTGAAGGATCAAATTCGAATTTGAGAAGATAAACCTCATGGAGAAGATTATGATCTCATGGAGAAGATCAAGGACAAAAGGGGTTATGTGTCTAGATGGTTGAGAGATGTATGGAACTAAAAGAGAGATTAGTGGATGATCATTATGAGTTTTTTACTCATCCTATTGTATAAATAGGATTACAATCTCCTCCATTTGTAATGTTGAAGTTTTTGTAATATTAGAATCTTGAAGTTTTTGTAGTCTTAGAATTTTGGAGTATGTAATCTTAGAAGCTTAGAGTTGTAACCTTAGAGTTGGGTTGTAATGGAGAATTTGAAATAAAGGATCATACTTCGATTTTTCTTCTACTTCTGAGTCTCCATCGAAGTGGTGTGCTTGTGGAGTTATGGAGGGCCCCCATGGCCTCACTTGCATGCTTATTTGTTTATTTTAGGTATGATTTATTTTATGTTTTTGTTTGATTTCAGTTTTTTTAAATTTTGTCAAATATTCTAATATTGGAAGGATCTTATTTGAAAGTGTTTTTGTAAGGAAACCATAAGATCTCATACAATTATTAGATTTAGGTTTATTTCATTTCAGTTTTTAAGCTTTGTTAAATTTTCTAATATTGGAAGAGTCTTATTTGAAAGTGTTCTTGTAAGAGAACTGTAAGACCTCATACAATTATTAGATCTAGGTTTATTTTATTTCAGCTTTTAAGTTCTTATTAGATGTTCTAATGTTGGAAGAGATCTTGTAGAATATGTTCTTGTAAGAGAACTATAGATCTCAAACAATTGTTAGATCTAGGTGTGATTAGTTATTGAAAGAGATCTTAATGAATATGTTCTTGTAAGGGGACTTTAAGATCTTGGACAAATTAGGAATCTTTCTAGATCTATATATTTTAGATAAGCACTTCTGAGTTTACCTTCCCGGGTTGACATTAAATTAAACTCTAATTGACATCATCAATTGGAGCCAAAAAAATCCTTTATCTACTTTTCCCATGGCTGAAAGGTCAAGCCACACAGTGCACAAAGTTTAGGGAAAAAGACATTTTAAAGTTTATTTTCCATTTGTTTCATGCTAAAATAAAATTTACATATGAAAACAAAGATGTATTTACAACATCCTAGATTAATGACACCAAAATAAAAAATACACTCCACTAGTAACCACAAAATTTTAATAGGGAAGAAAATAATTACAATTATGAGAAAAGGAAAAGAGAGGATTGAAAAAAAAGAAACAGTTAAAATAGTGAGAAAATGAGAATGTTATTAAGCCTACTTGATCAACCTACGACACCCAAGGTAAGATTGATTCACTAGTGAGGTCAGCAAATTTTAACACAACCACTACGTTTCATTGTCACTATGGTCTGTGCCACCCAAATGGCATAACACAAAAGCCCTAGGCCATTTTGGCAGAATATTTACCATTCAGACCTGTCACCTAAACTAATGGAAGTCCCTGATGGGAATGTTTCTTGCAATAATTCCTATAATTAAATAATAAAAATAAAATGTTGTTAACTACCCCTTGAGTGGGTTTAGTACACTCTCGAGATTCACCTCTAGAATAGAGCCTTAATCCTGCTCATCTGAGTGCATGGTCATCTCCTCAGGATCCAATTTCTTTGCTTTGAGACCGTTAAGAATATGGGTCTAGGAAAATCTCAGGCCATTTTTGAGGCAAATCTGAGGCCCGTTTTGGGTCTCCAGAATTTTTAGGGATGAGTGAATCTTCAGAATCCATCTATGCTAGAGCATCTTGCTGGTGACCACCTATGATCTTAGGAGATTTTATTTCATTGTTTTAATCAAGTATTCTTGCTCTCTTATTTACTTCTTTGCTATTTTTTGAATTGGAAAGGCACATTTATTTGTCTTCTTTGGTGAATCCATTATCGCCCATGCATTCAGCTTCATTTTCCTCTATGGAATCCTAAACATATAGCCTATTGAACACCTATTTTTGCATGTTTAGAAGTATTTTGAAGTGTAAAAGAGATATGGAGGCTTGGGGATGGGCCATCACCAAGGAATGTGGTGAACCCTGTGAAAATTCCATTTGTAGAACAAAATCACCATGATTGGAGGAATCGAGAATCCAATCTCTTGATTCAACCAAATGTATCAGATCATACCTGCGATGGCATGGCTGCACCTTTCCTTCCCTAGACACACACCTTGCAACGTGAGGGAAATAAATGAGGGAAATGAACAAGTTTGATATTTGAAAGGTAGATTTCCATGAAATATTTAACTTAAATGACATGCATAAATGAGAGAAATGAAAATTTTTGATATTTGAAAGACAAATATCCATGAAATATCGAACTTAAATGAAATGCACAAATGAGGGAAATGAACAATTTTAATATTTGAAAGACATATATCCCATGAAATCTTGAACTTATATGTTTCTCAAGAGGAATTAAATGAAATTTGTAAGTTTTTTTTTGTTAATAGGGGAGTATTTCTAATTATAAATAACTATTAACAGTATGAAAATTGTTGGGTTTCTATGTCACTAAACATTATGGGATGGGGTTTTGGTTGTGATATCAAAGGTTAATTATGGTGAAATCAAAACAATTTTTGTGTATTCAAACAGTGCAGCTAAGTAGTAATGTCATGTTAATGATCAATGATAATTTCTAATGAAATGTATTGTTTAGTAAGGATGAATAATCTATGGATATTTTCCATGATATTCAATATAGGTAGTCAACATGGGCAAGGTGATATTTGGGCTCCCATATGCTTTAGAAAATTGATATCTCTTTGTACATAAACATTAGAGGTTGAAAAATAACATAGGCTCTAGAGCTAAATATGTTCCAACTTAGCTATATATTGAACCAAAAAATGTTGTTGACCTCATGGATATGATAGAAATTTGGTGGCTTGTAGAGTAGTCTTGTTATGGAATAAATGGAGGTACTAGGTAGGTAGGAGGAACCATTTTGGTGGAACTTGGACATAAAGGGGACATCTATCTTTGCATATTTTTTTAAGATAAAATACACCGAGCTGATTATGATTGTAAAAAATTCACTTTATAATCGAGGCTAGTGTGCAGACATTGACCAAAGGGTGATTAGTGAAACCCAAAAAAGTATTATAGGTGCTTCTACAGAAGTAGGTACTTTCGTGCTCTCATTGATGTTCCCCTAAGCTTTCCAACAATATTTGTGCTCAAGGTGTTACTAGACTTGGTTGGGTTTATGTGTTCCCTTCGGAGTTGTTCACAACTAGAATATGGAAAAGCATCCATGATTTGGGCCTGTGGGGTTCTTTTGTTGTGGAGTGGGACAGTTTCACCAAATCCATTATTGTCAATGGTCTTACAGTATCTGAGGAGGATGACTCTTTTGAACGGGCCCAGAACTCCTCATCGAGTCATGTCACATATCGCCATTCCTATTGTGCTATATCATAAAGCTACCCTTTTGCAAAGGGTTATTTGGTGGCATTCCAAATTATGGAATTAGCCTATTTCCCCTAAACTAAAATGTTGTATCTCATTTTCCTTAGAGAATTGTATTCAAACTTGGGACTATCTATTGCGAAAAAGTTTTCATGGGCCAAATGTATGTGTTCTTCGCACAAAATATTCAGAAATTTCCAATTTTTTATTTTTTAATTGGTCCTTTTCCAGGTCCCCCTCGTCATATATCTTAGGGGTATTAAAATTATAGGTGAATGACTCGATGTCGCCACTCGACCAGTGCCTTCTTCGGTGTGATCAAAATGAGGGAAATTATAAAGCACTATAAATTTTCATTTCATGTGGTATTTGGAAAGCCCAAAATAATCTCATCTTTGAAAACAGACCCAAAGATATCACTACAATCATGGGCTAGATTTTGGGATTCTTTTCGGATTATGTCAAGACTTGGACGCCTCCCAGAAGTCAATCCTTCTGCCTTCCACCTAGCTCTCTATTTTAAAATGTTGGTGATCCAGGGTAAATTCTTGATACCCTTAACCAAGACCTTTTACCTCAGTTCATAAGTAGAATTTCATTTAATTAAGACGTTAAATAACATAAATGAACAATTCTAGCTGTAAATAAAAGGAACATAAATGAACAAGATAAAAAATCATAAGAACGCGTCATTTGATGACGGAGTTCATCTAGGAGGGACTACATCTTCGGGACTCGGTGTCAAGATGGTGTAGGGAACTTCATTATGTGTTGTAAGAAGAATATGTATATGGATGTGTTTCCCTATGACATACAAGGAAAAATTTCCCTCTCGCAGGAGTGGCTTGACTTATTTAAGAGATGTTCCACTGCAGAACTCTCATACATAAAGAAAGACTCCTATAAGTATGACCATAAATGACATGTAATAAATAAGAGTATCCCACCAATCCTGGAAAACGAGGGATCTCAACAATACACATCTGAAAATGAGCATCTCACCAATGTGGCATAAAAGGGATCTTATACATGACACAAATCCATAGCTAAAAGTAAATCAATAACAACACAAGGCAAGATCCCACAACTCGTGTATCAACCGGGATCTGAAAGACATAATGCATCTCAAAGAGAAATAAATGAAGAAGTACATGGAATCCACATCATATACCTCATGTTGCCATTTGCTGAAGGTTGAGCTGCTCTATGGCTAAATCTGAAAACACCATAAATCTTGTGGCATCGAAAAAGGTGAAAATGACTGCTCACTTGGGGAAATCTGACACCTGCATAACCCACTTCTAGAAGTGGCTAAAAAATATAAAACTCGGATGAAGAAACTGAGCATGCCATCAAACTCATAGCATCGAGTAATGCAGAAACAACATAAAATTTGTCCCATTTGGACAAATTCAAAATTTCACCCTCCTGAAAGTTGGCCTCAATCAAGGTTCCACCTACCTCTTTTCTGGCTCATGGTTCGACATGACCTGAAATAAAAAATATAAAAAAATCAATATGCGTGTGCACTCTCCACTCCTCCATGACTTGGGCGCACTGTGAAAATTCTGGGTTTAAGTAAAGAAATGTGGGCAAAAATTTCCAATAAGATCCATTTGGCTTAGTGGTTAGGATCCACATTATGAGGAATGAGGTCGGGTGGTCAAATCCTGACCCCTCCAAATAAAGGAAAAATGTATTTTTTAAACGACCCATTTAAATTTTTAAAACCTACCATTTGAAATATCATGCCACGTCATTTTTAAAGTCCCGTCGTTTGAATTTGAAAGGGACGCTGGGGGGCTAGGTCTGCATTGGGCGGCTCGCCCCTGTATTTCTATTGGTGGCATCGTGGTCATGGCAACACGTACTGGTGGATTCGAACATATTTTGGAATAAATTTAAGGGGATACGTAACCATTGTAACCATGCCCACCATGACATATAGTTTAATATAGTCATTTTCCTTTTTAACCATGATATATGGTTTGTTTATATGTTTAAAACATATGTGTTTAAATATGGGTGGGAGCGTACCATTTCTCTAGTATGTTTTGGTTTAATTAAACCATCTCTTAAAATAGCATTCAAATGATACGTTTTGGTTCATAACCATATTTGATTTAATATGGCATAATTTTATATGATATTCATAACCACATTTTAATATAGTTTTAATGGTTTTGTCTTTTATGTGGGTGTTTTAATATTTGGAGCCAATGCTAGTGCGCCATGTGTCATGGTCTAATAGGATGTTATGTATGTTTGGGTCCCACCTGTTGATTGGAATGCCATGTGGCACCCTGTGGGCCACACATTCCCTTGTCTTATCAAACTTTAAAGAGCCATAAGTTGATCATACAGACTCGGTTTGAAGAACTGTTCGCAGCACTGTTATCAGGATGACGAGATCTACAACCTGAACTTGGTTTGACAGCAATCTAAATAATTTTATTTTTGAGCCCTCTATGCTGAGTCACTTGTACTTGTACTTTTTTAATTCACCTGGATCATTCCTCCCCACTCAGGAGCTTTTGGTCCTCTAAAAGCATCAAGCTTCACCTATCATCAACTATCTACAAATATTGTTGAAAGGCACATCCCCACATGACTCCTTCACTTAGCATACTTCAGAATCAAGATGAAAAGCCATCATCTACAACTGCTACAATGCAATTTCCGAAAAGGCACATCCCTTTAAGACTCCTTCACCTCACGTACTTCGGAATGAAGATGAAAATCCAACACTTGCAACTACATAAATGAAAATGTCTAAAAAGGAACATCCCTTGAAGACTCCTTCACCTCACATACTTCGGAATTAGGATGCCAACACCTGCCTAAAGCTACAACGAAAATTACATTCTCAATGTGACCAACAATGACCCAAATATTTCCATACTTTCCATGAGTTTATAACATGTACTCGGTGTTCAAGCTTATAGAAAAATGGAAATCATACCTCAAAAAAATTATGAGACCAGACCTCATCCTCGCATTTTGAAGTGATGGAAAAAATCCTCATCACTTTTACATGAAAGAAATGCATCAGACGACTCATAGAACATGACCAGAACATAAATGTCACATCTCAAAGTGATCGCAACACATCATCACTTTTACATGAAAGAGATCAACACATGACTTATAAAACAAGGCCAAAAATATATCATGGTCGCTTAAACGAGTGATGGAAACACATCATCACTTTCATAATAAAAAATGTGACAAATGATTTACAAGCATGGCGATGAAAAGCTTAACATATCTAGAAAAGGAAATCTAGAAGAACCACTTCTCATTTATTAAACTAAGTGGATCATTTCCCTGCGGCGAACTTGCTTTTCAATCAGCTCTTTCGACTGGTTTATGCATGGGCGCTTTGGCTTTACATCGCTACTCTGGATGAAGTTTCCAGCATGTGGCTCCTTGGTGACCACTTCGGTCGCAGTGGGTGCAGAAGTTATTTTTCCTCCAAACCTGCTTAACCGATTTATTTTTCCTGTTGGGGAGAAGGCTTCTCATGCCTCTTCCTCCTTTGTGCTACCATCCTCTTCCAGCACTCAGAAATCACATGGTTATTTAAACCACAAAAAAAACAATTTTTATGATGCCATATTTTACGACCATGTTTATCAACATTCTTATAGTTAAAATGCACTCTGGAATAATGAGACTTAGTATACCTTCTAGGGTGGTCTCTGGTGCGATCATGATTGTTAAACACCATGTTGAAGCACACACATGGTGTATGAGGAATAATAACACACACACAAGAGACTCAACACACAATGAAGGATAAGCGTGAGGCTTTCTTATTTTCCATTACACAAAGATGTACATTTATAGTACAATGGTGTGACTCTTGGTTTCACATTCCAAGGTAACTTGGACTCCATTGTGACTTTTCGTATTCCACACCTACCCATGAGGATTAGGTGTTCCAACATCCCCCCTTAATCCGAAGGGGTATGTGTGAGTCCAAGAAAAGATTTGTAATACAAATCTGCAAAGTATACATGGCAGCACTTGGGCTGAATCAACTCTATGAAATGTTGGAAAAAAGAGGTGGTTTTAGGATGACCACAAACACTGGAACGCAATACATGTTGCAGTTCCCGGAACTCTTCCAAAACTGGCAAGAAGCTGAAGGCTTCTGCTAGAGGAATTGTCCCTCATAAAAAATGGATACCTTCGACCTAAAAGAAGGGAGGTCTACTACCTGTGGTGGTTTTAGGTTGTCCACCAACCAAAGATGATGGTTTTAGGTTATCCACCAACTGAAAATGATGGTTTTAGGTTATCCACCAACCAAAGATGATGGTTTTAGGTTATCCACCAACCGAAGGCATGCTCATGGGCATCTGTGTCTCTGGCTACATCTCTGAATCCGGAATGACGAATTGTGGCTCAGGCTCGCTTAAACTGCTGGCTACAACTCTGAACATGGAATGAGAGATTGTGGCTCAGGCTCACTTGATCTGTCGTCGAAGTTTGTACATGACCACCATTTTCCCCCCTATCAGGGACAAGGTGAGATGATGGCGAAAACTCAACTGCAAGTTTGTTCAATATCCGTGAACAAGTTCTAACATGTGTCGTAAACATCTTCTTGGCTGCTGATGCCCATTGCCAAGAAGCGATCCATCCAAGATGAATCTTGGTTCTTGCAGGAGGCTTGTGTCTGAAGCATCTGTCTGAAGAATGGGTGTGTCGACCACAGTGCTTGCATGGATGAAGATCAAAACATTGATCTTTCATATGGCCAACTCGATCACAGTGTTGGCATTTCTCAATCTGTTGTGGAAGTGGAACAGGATCTGGAACAGCTGCAGGTGAACTGTCATACATGAATCCGACACTCTGAAATATGATGGGCTTTGTGTAGTCTGGAATATGAAAGGTCACATCCTTGTCATATCCAAGACCAGTGCTGTGCTTGTTGTGGACAAGCTCTTCCCAAGGTCTGATGATGGGCTTGAGAAGTGCAGGCTGAGTGGCTGCATCTGCATGTACATCTGCTCTAGTGCAAGGAACTGAATGGGAATCAACTGGAACTTTGCTGACTTGCTGCTGATGGGAGTCTTTCACAATGTTCTGAACAGAAACAGGTTCAGAATGGTGACTCTTTTGGTGAAGTTCATCTTGTTGGAGCTGAGATTCCAACTGCAAAAACTCAATCTTTTCATGTGCATCTAGCAAACAACTCTGAATGTTACATAGAGCATCCTTGCTCATTTTTATCATGTCATCAACATTTGAATGAATGAGGTCATTCAACAACATTAATGCCTCATTGATTTTGGCCATTTTCAACAATTTAGGCTCAAAAATGAATGAAAGGGTGTCGGCTTCAACCGAAAATGCACCCGTTTACAATGTGATTCCTTTCAAACAAATACAAATGACTCCAATGAATTCTCAAGGTACAAAGTGTGCTCCTCAAATGATGGAGGACAATTAACAATTACATCAACAACTCAAATTCACTGATTGCAACTATGAATGAAGAGGAAAATTCCACTCACAATACAATGTCAGCTCAAAAAATGTGCGGAAAAAACACGTGCAAGAGGCCTTTTAAGGCAGTTGAATTTTCTTCTTCAAATAGTTGTTTTCAATGATGGAAAACTTGTCTTCAAATGTGAAATTCTTCAAAAAATCACCCTTCAAATCAATGCCACAAATCACAATGCAAATATGAAAATTTCTCTATTCAATCTGCTCCTCATATGCCATTTTATTCATTTCATTTACTGTTGTTCATTTTCTCTCTCTTCCTCTCTTTCTGCTCTTCCTCTCTCTCTCTGCTTTTTTTTTTTTTTTTTTAATTAAAAATTAATTAAAAAAAAATTGGGATTAATTAAAATGGGGTTTTAAAAATTTAAAATGGAGATTAATAATTAAAATGGAGGGGAATTTAATAATGAGGGAAGGGAAAAATATGGGAATAAAGTGAAATTATATATAAATGGGAATGGGAAAAAAAAGGGAAGGGAAATTTTAATGGGAAGGGAGTTTTAAAAAAGGTGGAGATTTTAAAGATGGAAACTTAAGAAATATATAAAAATCGAAAAATTTTTAAAATATAAAATCGAATGGTGGGAAGGGAGTTTTAAAAAAGGTGGGGATTTTAAAGATGGAGGGCGGAGGTATATTAAAATAAATTTTAAAAAATTGAATTTAAAATTGTGGCAAGGGAAAGGTCGAAAGGCCAAGTGGGAAGGTAATGGGAATGGAGCGGGAAAGCAATGGGAGTGTAGCTGAACAGAAGGGCTGAGAGTGTAAGACGGTGAGGGAAGGAGGGGAGAGGCTGGGTGATAGCGAGGGAGGCGAGTAGGAGGGCCGTGAGGCCGTGGGTAAGATGCGAGGGAGAAGAGCGTAAGTAAGAGGCGTAGTTAACGCAGAGAGGCGGGTGGCAGAGTAGTATGCGAGGAGGGAGGTTGCGTTGAAAGAGTGTTGTATGAAGAGCAGTGGGAAAGGGTAGAGGCGTAGGTCTGTGCATTTGCAGGTGTGGAGAGAGTGCAGGTATGAGGCGTAGGTCTGTGCGATAAGGGGATGGGAGTTGTCGTGAGGGCGGAGGGAGCGAAGGCGCAGATAGGGTTAAGGTAACGTATGGTGAAGGGATTAATGTTGAGCGTAGGATCTGTGTAGAGCAGAGGTTAGGGAAATATTAATATGAGATGGGATAATGGCTGAGGCAGGGCTGAGTTGCCCAGAAATTGAAATTTAAATGGGGTCGAGTTGTAGGGAGGAGGGGAAGGCCGAAAGGCTAAGAACAGGAATATTATTTTTTTTTTTTTTAATTTTTTTTTTTAATTGTTAAAACAACAGAGAGGAATAGCAATAGTAGAGGATTTTTCCTTCCAGCAGTAGAATATCAGAAATTTTCCAGAAACCAGAAACTTCTACTTCAAAAACCCTCTTTAAACAGTGTTTTCCAGCAACTCTTCAATGCAGAAATTAATAGAAATTGCAGGAAAAATGAGAATGAAAACCTTCAGATGGGCAGTGCTGCCTTTCTTCAAAGCCAATGCATGAATGCTACCAATTTCTAAATGTTGTGATTTTGAATGCTTCTCCTCTTCAAAACAATGAATGGCGGCAAAAACTCTGCTGCAGAAACCTCTGAGTGCTGCAAAAATGTTAAGAATTTTTGCAGATATGCAGGCCATAAACACAAATGGCTCACTCAATTTGGAGCAGGGCCAGCAATTGCCCGCTCTGATACCATGTTAAACATCATGTTGAAGCACACAAATGGTGTATGAGGAAGAATAACACACACACAAGAGACTCAACACACAATGAAGGATAAGCGTGAGGCTTTCTTATTTTCCATTACACAAAGATGTACATTTATAGTACAATGGTGTGACTCTTGGTTTCACATTCCAAGGTCACTTGGAATCCATTGTGACTTTTCGTATTCCACACCTACCCATGAGGATTAGGTGTTCCAACAATGATGATGGGAGCTCGCCTCAGTTCCTTGACTGAAATTTGCACTACCATGGAACGATGGAGAAGTGTCCCCATCATTCCTCTTCCTTGGAGAGTTCATCATTATCTATTTTCCCTTGATGTCCTTCGAACATCCTTTGTCAGAGTACCCCAAACCTACATAATGAGGTCTCTGAACAACCTCCAATGGTTTGGTTATGCCTTGGCCACGAACGCCAAGTCCTCCTCCTCTGTACCCCATTTTGGCAAGGAGTCTCATGCCGGTACCTATGATGGGTATCTCCGCACTTCCAACCGAAACTATATCATGTGAAGAAACTGAAGCAAAATCAACTCTGTTTACCTTAGGTGTTGATTGTGAAACAGATGAAGAACTTTGTTGTAAGCCCTCATTGTGCTTCACTTCCATAAATTCCTCTCACATGGCTTGTCGCTGAAGCTACAACTGTTGCATCTCCTCCTTCTATTTTTGTAGGAATTATTTTAAGGCATCATGATTTCTCTGAAGATTTTCATTGTTGCATTTCAAATTTTTCCACGCCTCTGTCGTGGCTTGCAACTGAAGCTACAACTGCTACTTCTACTCCTTTTCTTCATGTAGGAACGCCTTCAAGGCATCATGATCTACTTGCAAAATTTCATTTTTGCACTTCCAATCTTCCCACCCATCTGTTTTGGCTTGCAACTAAAGCTGCAACTATTGTTTATCCTCCTTCTCTTTGTGTAGGAGGGTCTTGAATTCTTCGTTCTCTGCTACTTGTTTTTCGTAAGCCTCGTACAACATGTCTGCTTTCTCGGACACCCTGAGCATGGTTTTATAAATGTCCTTGACATTCTCGATGGCTCAACTTAGGAAACGTTCAATGTCCACACCTGCAATCTAATTAGCAATAATACCTTCTCTTATACCACTTGATCCAGGGTAAATTATTGATACCCTTAACCAATACCTTTTACTTTATCTGATAAGTAGAATTGCATTTAATTAAGACGTTAAGGAACATAAATGAGCAATTGTAGCTGTAAATAAGAGGAACATAAATGAACATGTTGTGAAACTAGCTCCAAAAATAGAAGAAAAGAGATATCAACTCCTTAGAAATAAGCCACTTCGAGGGGGAAACGTCCAATACATTACATAAATGAACAATTCTTGGATGATTCAAATTACAAAACCTCCTTTCTATATATAGGAGTCCATGGGGCCACAATGTAATCCTAGCCGACCTAACAATAATAACTTAAGGGCACAATAATAGAAATATGGGGGTTACAGGGGTACAACAATAACAATAAGGGGGTTATACTAACAACAATAAGGGACTATACTATTAATATAGGGACCTAACATACCCCTCTCCTTCAAAAAAGTGTTTTCCTCAACACTTGAGTAGCTCTGGGTGCTTCTATATAAAATTCTCATCCTCCCATGCAGAATCATCAGTGGGTAAGTTCTTCCACTTGATGAGATACTCTGAAATTAATCGATTCCGTAGCTGTCGAGTTCTTTTTTCTGTGATCACTTCAGGTTCCAATAGGATTTTTCCTTCCTCATCAAGTTTTGGCAATATTGTTTGAACTGGAAGATTTTCACCTATAACCTTCTTTAAGCATGAAACATGGAAAACTAGATGCACTCGTGAAGAAGCAGGAAGCTCCAATTTGTATGACATAGTACCAATATTTTGCAACACCTTGTAAGGACCATAGTACATTGGCGATAATTTATTATCCTTCTTAGCTTTCTTGGGAGACATTTTTTTGTATGGTTGTAGCCGTAAAAATACCTAGTCCCCTACATCAAAACTTCTCTTGTTGCGATGTTGATCTGCCTGTTGTTTCATTCGATTTTGTGCCAAATTCAGGTTATCATTTAAGAGATGGAGAACTTCTTGTTGATGCTCGATGTGATCTTCCACTGCTTGAACCTTTGAATTTTCTCATAAATGGGGTCACTTTTGCTACGGTATGGAAGGAAGTGTTATACCTTCTACGAGTAACCATGGCCATTTGTGTTTGTTTATCAGATAAAAAACAAAAAAGATATCCTTCCAAACATTTATTTACTATCTCAGTTTGACCATCAGATTGAGGATGATAAGATGAGCTATGAGCTAATTGAGTACCCAAACAAGAAAATAACTCCGTCAAAAAATTTCCAGTAAAAATGGGATCTCTGTCGCTCACAATAACCCTTGGGCTTCCATGTAGCTTTTGAATTCTGTCCATAAATGTAGTAGCAACTGTACTTGCTTTAAATGGATGAGATAATGCACAAAAGTGTGCATACTTGGTAAGTCTATCAACTACACCATGATGACACTCTTTCCTTCGGACTTAGGTAAACCTGTGATAAAATCCATTGAAATCTCTATTACTTGAATGACTTTACCATAGTATGGATAAATGTTAGCCAAGATTAAGGGTCTTAATTCAATACTCAACTATTCTTCTATGGAAATATTATTCCTTAAAATTTACGTTTATAAGATTTATAATACATCCCAAAAAAATTCTTTCTTCACCTTGTGGTAAGTTTTACTGCAAAAATCTGGAGATCTCACAAAGGGAGAAGTGTGAAATTCCAAAGGATATTTTGTTTTGGATTGCGGTGTGCAAGGTGTAAACTAACTTTATCGGATACTATAGGATCTCCTTCACCTTTTGAATGAGTGTCCACACTTCTTCGTCCTTCTTCCATTAATCTCTTGCTTCGGTTATCCAATCTGGTTGGATAATAGAAATTGCACAAAGCAATGCTTCGACCTCTTCATTCTTTCTTGAGTACATCACTACTCAACAACATTTACTAAACTTTACCTTTTGTAGATTATTTTAAAATGATATTTATATTTTTTTTTTTGAATGATCTTTGTTCCAAAAAGTGTTTAAGACTATCATGATCATTTTTTACCTTGAAGTGTCTTCCCATTAGGTAAGTTCACCATTTTATGCAGTATTGCTAACATTTCCTTCTCATAAATAGGTTTCTGTAAATACATTCCTTTAATTGGATGACTTTCAAAAGCAATGGGTCTTCTTTCTTGCATTAAAGCAACACCAATTCTATTTCCTGAGGCATCACATTCCACAATAAACGTTTTTGTGAAGTCTGGCATAGCTGAGACCGGTGTTCGGCACATTGTCTCTTTAAGATGTTCAAAGGCCTTAGTTGCTTCATGAGTCCATGAAAATGCATCTTTCTTCAATAATGTTGTTAGAGGTGCTGCTATTCTCCCATAATTCTTAACAAAATTGTGATAATACCTTGTTAATACGAGAAATCCTCGCAACTGCTTTATGGTTGTGGGGACTTTCCATTCCTTAGTGGCTTTAATTTTGTTGTGGTCTACCTTAACACCCTCATGAGATACAATATGACCAAGATATTCCACCTCTTGTACTCCAAAGAAACATTTCAATGTTTTTGCATATAATTGTTTCTCCTGCAATAGTTTGAGCACCCTGTCAACATGTTGAACATGATCCTTCCAAGACCTACTGTAGATTGGGATGTCATCAAAAAATACTAGCACAAATTTTCTAAGGAAGGGTTTGCAAATGGAATTCATCAACCCTTGAAATGTAGAAGGTGCATTGGTAAGGCCAAAAGGCATGACCAAAAATTCATAATGACTCTCATGAGTTTGAAATGTTACTGAGAATATCTTGATCTTCATTCTAATTTGATGATATCTTGAGCGAATATCCAACTTGGTAAAATAAATTGCTCCATGCAATTCATTCAATTCATCAATCACGAGGAATGGAAATTTATCTTTGTGGTGATCTTATTAGCTCCTATAATCCAAACACATCGCCCGCAGTCATCAATAACAGCTTGTACCAATACTCTGAGGCAGAGAAAAGACATTAGGTTGAATTATACCCGCCTCTAACATTTCTGCAATCATACGTTCAATTTTTCTCTTTTGGACATAAGGATATCTATAAGGCCTGATGTTTGGAGGAACACTTCCTAGAATCAAGTGAATAGAATTATCATGATCACGAATAGGTGGGAGTACTTTTAGAGTTTCAAACGCCTTAGAATGATTGTCCAATACTTTTTTGAGATCTGCAGAAATAGATGATTTTGATGTTGGGACTTCTAGTGAGCATAATTATGCAATTACGCCTCATTGTTATTTCTTTAGAAGCTTTGTCATGACATTAGAGCTTATTATATTTCTTGGCTTCCCTGCAATACCCTGTAGTTTGAATTCCTTTCCTTCTGAAAAAAATTTCAACAAAATTTCTTGAAAATTAAAAGCTACCGTCCCAAAAGATTGTAACCATAGTACTCCTAGTACAACATCAGCACCTCCCATAGGAATGGAAAGAATTGGACTATTAAATACATATTCCCCCATGGTTAGCTTGATATTATGCCATTTTCCAGAGAAATTTATAGTTCCTCCATTTGCAACCATCATTTGACATTCTAGTGCTGGGTATAGGAAACAATTCAATTCCTTGGCTACCTTACAATGATTAAAATTATGGGTACTACCTAAATCAATCAACACTATTAACATTTTATTCTTTATATGTCCTTCTATCTTGATATTTTGAGAAGTTTTAATTCCTGCCAATGCATTACATGATATGGTTAGACTCATTTCTTCCTCTTCTAGGGTTGGTTCTTGGCGTATATCCTCTTCTTGTTCATTTTCGTCCTCTTCACAATCTATGTAAAATAATTTCTTCTCAGCACACTTATGCCCTTTAGTTTATTTTCTATCACAACTGTAGCAAAGCCCTTTTTCTCTTTTTTCTTCCAATTTTTGTGGTGTCAACCTTGTAGGTTGTGGAAATATAGGCGTAGACACTTCCTTCTTTATAGAAGTGAGCGGTAGGCTTGCTTGTCGCCATAATTTTACATTCAATTTTTCTTTCCAACTTGAATGCCTTCTCCAATGAATTAGGTTCCAAAACGTGAACTTCATGTTGGATGTTATCCTTTAAAGTACCTATGAAGAGATCAATCCCGTGTTCCTCTAGAATATCATTTACCCTTATATTCAATTTTTGGAAGCCCTCAATGTGCCCCCCCACTAAACCCTTTTTGTTTGAGATTTATCAATTGGCTAAAGAAGATGTTTTTTTTGTATCCTCATAATGTGCTATCATTTCCTCCGTAAAAATTGACCAAGTGAATTTATTTTTGATGGGAGCAAAGCCATCAATACCATACAAATGTATTTTGTTCTAGATGTAAAGTTGCAATACATACCTATTGTGTGTTTTTCACATTATGGAGATCAAAATATTACTCCATTTGTAGTATCCATGTTACAGGATCCTTTCAATCAAACTTCCTCATATCCATTATTGGAATATGGTGGTTCTTCCCGCCAAAATTAGAGTTTATGAAATCACGATTAAAATTTATTTCGTTCTCATCATGAGTTTCCTCTACTATCTTTTCACCATTAGGAAACATTTCTTGTATCAACTTTGTCAAACCTTCCATGTCTGATTTTAGATCATTCTTCATGTTTTCTATTTTTCATCGATCTTAGCTTCCATGTCATCCATCTTTGATTACATGCCAACTTCCATGCCATCTATCTTAGATTCCATGCCTTTCTTCAAACCATCCATCTTAGTTTCCACACCTTTCTTCAAAAATTCCATGTCATTTTTTGTTGCTCTTTGCGAGAGCGAAATTTTTTGCACTTGCTCTTGTAATTTCGATATGTCATGTTGCCATTCTTCATCTTCATGAGTCATAGTAGAGCCTTATAAAGGCTTAATGGTGTTGAATTATTTTTAGGGGAAATTTTATAAACCAATATTGATATCTATTCTACAATATGCCCTTGGAATCAATTCAACTCGAGTCTTCAAACAAGACTTATGCAATTCAGAAAAAAAATACACACCTTTTAATTGCTTTTGTAGAGCTCTATATTGAAATTGAATTATCTCTATAATTGAAGATCCTAAATATCTGAAATTTGGCCCTGCAGTAGTCCTATGAAGCTTCTTTCAAATTCCATAGGTCTAACTTGATTTGGATTCTTCAACACAAATTTATGTCCAATGTCCCACAATGACCTAATTATGGACTGGTTCAATAGAGCAAAATTGTATGACTTGTCACATGTCAATGTTTTCTCCTTTGGCTCTAAAATCTATAGATAGGAAACTACAGTTCGTGTAATTCCAGCCCCTTTTTACAGAATTCCAATCTGATGCTCAGAGAGAGAGTTATGATGATTTTCCCACGATCACCTCTTTGAGATGAAATTAGGGAATCTGAAAAAGACCTAACTTCCATAGATCATATCTCTGAAAATATTGTGAACCAAGCTATGAAATTTTGCAAAGTTTTTCCTCAGGATATCGACTTCGTGTTCTAAACATTTCCGCTTCTGAACCTTCATAGAAAAAAATTATAGCGAAAATTCTGCGATGACTTGTTTAAGTGAAATTTAGGAGCCTGCAACAAGCCCTACCTTCCACAGATCATATCTCCGAAAATGTTGCGAACGAAGCTCTGAATTTTACGAAGATGTTCCTCAAGAATTTGGCTTTACACCCTAAAAAATTTAGCTTTTGAACCTTTGTAGAAAAAAAATTATAGCGAAAATTCCATGATGACCTTTTCGGAGCAGCAAAACCCTAGAATTCAAAGCTCTGATACCAAATGTTGTGAAACCAGCTCAAAAAATAGAAGAAAATAGATATCAACTCCTTATAAATAATCCACTTCGATGGGGAAACCTCCAATACATTACATAAATGAACAATTCTTGGATGATTCAAATTACAAAACCTCTTTTCTATATATAGGAGTTCATGGGGCCACAATGTAATCCAAGCTGACCTAACAATAATAATTCAAGGGCACAATAATAACAATATGGGGGTTACAGGGGTACAACAATAACAATAAGGGGTTACACTAACAACAATAAGGGACTCTACTAGTAATATAGGTACCTAATAGAACAAGATCAACAATCATAAGAACACGTCGTTTGATGACGGAGTTCGTCCAGGAGGGAATACATCTCCGAGCCTCCATTTCAAGATGGTGTAGGACACTGCCTTATGTGTTGTAAGAAGAATGTGTACATGGATGTGTTTGCCTATGACATACAAGGAAAAATTGCCCTCACGCAAGAGTGGCTTGACCTTTTTAAAAGATGTTCCACTGCGGAACTCTCATACATAAAGAAAAAATCCTATTAGTATGACCATAGATGACGTGTAATAAATAAGAGTATCCCACCAATCCTGGTAAACAAAGGATCTCAATAATACACATCTAAAAACGAGCATCCCGCCAATGTGGCATAAAAGGGATCTCATACATGACACAAATCCATAGTTGCAAATACATCAATAACAACACAAGGCAAGATCCCATGACTCATGTATCAACTGGGATGTGCAAGACATAATGCATCTCAAAGAGAAATAAATGAAGAATTACAGGGAATCCACATCATATACCTCATGCTGCCATTTTCTAAAGGCTGAGATGCTCTGCAGCTAAATCTGAAAACACCATCAATCTTGTGGGATCGAAAAAGGTGAAAATGACTGCTCACTTATGGAAATCTGACACCTACATAACCCACTTCCAAAAGTGGCTAAAAAATCAAAAAATTAGATGAAGAAACTAAGCATGCCATTAGGCTCGTGGCATCGAATACTGCAGAAATGACATAAAATTTGTCCCATTTGGACAAAGTCAAAATTTTGCCCTCCTGAAAGTTGGCCTCAGTCAAGGTTACGCCTGCCTCTTTTTTGGCTCATGGTTCCACATGACCTGCAATAAAAAAATATAAAAACCTCGATATTCATGTGTGTTCTCTACTCCTCCATGCCCTGGGCGCACTATACAAATTCTGGGTTTAAGTATAGAAACGTGGGCAGAAATTTCCAAGAAGATCTGTTTGGCTTAGTTGTTAGGATCAACATTATGAGGGAGGAGGTCAGGTGGTCAAATCCTGACCCCTCCAAATAAAGGTGGAAATCTGTTTTTTAAACCCCCCATTTAAATTTTTAAAATCTGTTTTTGAAATATTGCGCCACGTCATTTTTAAAGACCCGCCGTTTGAATTTGAATGGGATGTTGGGGGGCTGGGTCTGCATTGGGCGGCCCGCCCCCGTATTTCCGTTGGCAGTACCGTGGTCGTGGAAATACGTAATGGTGGATTGGAAAATACATTGGAATACATTTAAGGGGATACATAACCATTGTAACCATGCCCACCATGACCCATAGTTTAATATAGTCGTTTATTTTTTTTAACCATGATATATGGCTTGTTTATATTTTTAAAACATATATGTTTAAATATGGGTGGGAGCGTATAATTTATTTGATACGTTTTGGTTTAATTAAACCATCTCTTAAAATAAAATTCAAATGATACTTTTTGGTTCATAACCATATTTGATTTAATATGGCATAATTTTATATAATATTCATAACCACATTTTAATATAGTTTTAATGGCTTTCTCTTTTATGTGGGTGTTTTAATATTTAGAGCCAATGCTAGTGTGCCATGTGTCATGGTCTAATAGGTTTTTACGTACATGTGGGCCTCACCTGCTGAATGGAATGCCATGTGGCACCCTATGGGCCCCACATTCCCTTGTCTTATCAAACTTTAAAGATCCACAAGTTGATCATACAGACTCAGTTTAAAGAACCATTCACACCACCGTGATCAGGACAACGAGATCTACAACCTGAAATTGGTTCGAGAATAATCTGAACACTTTTATTTTTGAGCGCTCTATGCTGAGTCACTTGTACTTGTACCTGTTTAATCCACCTAGATCAGTTGGATTATTTGATGGAGTGTATCAAGATGAGGTTTACAAAGGGGGAGACACCATTTTCCTTCCTGACAGTGTTTCCTTTTACATCTGGTTCACTGCAAGTGCGAGGGAAAATACTAAAGAAGAAGTGGTGGATGCTTGGGCACTATTATTATTTTTAGCCTCATTGAATATATCCATCATGCATGTTTTTGTCGATTCAAACTGTGTGGTGTATTTTTTGTCTGGAAAGGGCCATCTGAGGGTCCTCTCAGTGAAGCAATGGATGGAATGCATTCAAAATCTCAAAGGTTTGTTTCAAAATTTGTTCTTCTAGCACATCTTGAGAGAATGGAATCAGTAGGTATACCTATTTTCCAAAAAATCTTTGCAGGTGGAGGATCGTTGCATTCTTTTATGAAGAAAGAAGAGGCAGAAGAAATTTAACAATTTTTCTTGATTATTTTAAGTTGTTGCTCATTCTATTCTGTTAAAATTGGAAACTAGGGCAAAATTCCACTTTTTTCTGCTCAGTTGATGGAGATAATCCCATTGAATACCTATTTTCTATGGGACCAAAATCGATCTAAAGATCGTCAAATTTGGATAAGGAAAATATTTTTTTATTCAAAAAGAAATTGTATAAATTGTGATTTTATTTAGGGGGGAAATTGAAAATACAATTTTTTAATTTGCCTCCAAAATATCAAAGTCAGCTTCTGTTCTAAATTGTATATAAGAATTCTCTCCCAACCCATTTGACGAATCAAAAATCCCTCTTGCATCTCTGAGGCAGCCGAGTGGGTATAATGGCTAAACACAGAGGTTGGGATGTTTCGAGTGAGTCTATTTTCTTGTTACAGTGTCAAGGAAGCTATGGGTAGACTATTATTTCTTTCAGTATAGTCTCAGTAGATGTATTAGGGTTTCGTTACATGATTTCCCTCCTCCATATAGACCAATCTCCTTAGATAGGATGCCAACGAGATCTGGGTTAGATGATGCTTAATCTGGGCATTATTAACCCTCTCCCACAGACAAATATCCATCATCAAGTCAGTCGTAGACCTGTGGATAGTTTAGACCTTCCTAGTGTGTGAATCCTCTAGAGAAGGATTTCTGTAACTCCAAGGAATCTATTTTAATAAGAGAGAAACCCTATACAGGCCAGATATGGGGTCATAGTTATGTTACTGCTATGAGGAAGCTACAGATGACTACATCTATCCCTAACTAGTTGTGGAATTTTGTAACTATAGCCCTAACAAGCCTTAGATTTTCTACAATGACTTAAAAGGGGAAGCTGCAGCCTTGTAATAATGTTCAGAGGAGTGCAAAGGGTTTTTTTCATAGGAAAATAAACCCTAACTAGAACTCAGTTCATATCTAAAGAAGGTCAGCACTGAGGAAAATCTTTGACTACATTTGACCACTAATTTGGACATAATATGATTTTTGATGTTTAAAGGCAGAATTATGGATCATGTATTTGGCATTTTTACAGTGATACTAATCGTCACCTTCGCAAGTCAATAAGGTTTCTATAAGCTCTCTCTCTCTCTCTCTCTATTGTACATTTTATTTGAATAATAAGAAGGATTGTTCAAGGATTTTCCCCATATTTAGGTTTTTCCCTCACTTGTTCCATATATATAATGTAGTTGATAATGGATTAATGGGCTCATGATTAAATGAAGTAACTATACTAAGCAAAGAAAATGTTTCCAAAATTAACATAGAATCAAAGCATAAGAGAGGACAAACCCAAGCTCAAAGAGATTGCAATCACTCAGAAGAATATGAAGAATTTCATTGGTACATCTATCCCTCTGTGTTAGGAATCAAGAATCTCAAATCTGTGGTATTTTCTTAAGGCGTTATACTAGCCATAATCAGTGAACATGGGCTCCAATCCAAGAGCAACTCAAATGTCATGAGCAAAATTTGAAAGTCATCAAGGTATGTTCCAGTAATATATTTTCCAAGGATTATTTATCATTCCCATTCAGTGAAGCTTGAGACTGTATCTTCATTATATTTTAAGTAGAGTTTCTTGACCATAAAATCATAGTCATGGGTACAACACATGGATACCAAATCCTAGGTCTTCTAGGCATGATCAATATGATCATTTTTTGTATCAACAATTCAATATTCTCTTTATTTTGAATCTTTTTGTGTGCCTTTAAGAATACTTCGTTTTGAAGATACAAATCCTCTGTGATAAGGTCTTTCCACTATGGTTCCCTGCTTGAAGGGTCAAAGTGATTGTTTAGAAAAATGAACTCATCAATAGGTCATGTTTCTCTATGATCCTTGAATTGATCTCATCCTCCAAGAATTATCACTTTGACAGGGAAATATTCGTCCTAGTGCAGTGTCATATATGGTATCACTCAGTTAGCTCGTTTCCCCTGAAGAAGGCATTGATCAATCTTTTATATCTCGATTCCTACTATACATAATTCAGTTTACTCCCCATTGAAAGAGCCCCACAATCTATGTGAACATCTTGTATGGTTCTCCCTTTGCAATCTCAAGTTCTCAGCACATGAAAATTATGGTTGCACCATATATATATACAAGTTGTGGCAATCAGGGTATAGGTTTGTGATATTATAAACATCATCTCAAGCATGTAATATTATCTATATTTACTCCTTTTATGACTCTGATTAATCATATATTCTACATTAAGTGTGTCCTCCTATCCCTCTTCAATTTCCATTGTCATGGCATCATAATTTCAGGCAGACCATTATTAATATAAATATGTTTAATCAGCCTTGAAAGAAGAATTGAGATATGCATTGTTGTTCAAATCAGTCATGGAATTCTGTCAAAGTTTTTGGAAGTTCTGATGACAAGGCTTGCTCACAATCTAAGTTATGGAAAATTCATGGCCATATATTATATTTTGACAATCTTCTCCATACAAAAGGAGGCTATCAAAGTTGTCATAGGACAATGAATCATCAAGGCTCATAATTATTTTGGATAATAGCATAAAAATGCATCTATATAGAATATATTCCTCTGTATGAGACCCTTGATTTTCTCAATCCACATGAGCTCATACACTTCTTAGCCAACCAATTAAATTTTCTTTTAGTTATAGTGGCTACACTGAGTATAGAAATTTTTTGGCTACATTCGTAAGCAAGATAGCTTCTAGCATCAAACTGTGCAGATGTTTTCATTTTGTTTAATAGAATGAATCTTCGTTCAGAGTAGAGGTTTAACTGGAGTCATGTCAGTCACAGAATTCTTGGGTCTCTCAAAGAGAATGAACTTGGAAGTTCGAAATATTTGAAATGTAAGTCTGCGTAGTAGAGATGCTTAGTTATATCAGCTCCTCTATGGCACTTCTATGGTCTCCTTTGCATCGTGAAATATGCATGATATCATGTCAGTCTAAGAAGAAGCGATAGGGATTCTATAACATAAGAAACTACAACACATTTGAAGCTTTCAATCTTGAGGAAATGCTTGGAGAAAAAGTGCATATCACTTTGGAACATTTCTACCCCTATCAACAGAGGTGCCTCAATAAATAGTAAAGACCTAAATCTTTAGTTTATATGACATTCATTAAGATTCATTTTCGAAGAGTAGAAAAGAGAAATCATTGCAATTTCATATACCCTAAAAATTTGAATTACATTTTCATTCAGGAGGATTTAGATAAAGTGTGTACATACATGGTCAAACTTTAAGGTAACAAGAGCTATGTCTGAAGACAGGCCAAAAGTAAAATCAATTAAGGAACCAGATCCATGAAAGAACAAAAAATCCCCCATAGAACAAATTGCAAGTTGTCTTAACATAATCATCCATATGGGTGATTCTAATAGCATCATCAATGGTGGGCCACCATATCATGACGATGTAATCTGCTTGCCAAGTCATTCATCACACATGTAATTTATTTTTCTTGTCATTTGATGTCAGGGTCGAGCTGAGATTGTGCTAGTTAGATTAAGCTTGTGCAAAAAAAGAGCTTAATATAATGAAGCTCCTTCAATGAGTTTGCACAACTGATATCATTAAGATAAAAAAACCTGACATAAAAGCATGGTGATAAAATTGAAAACAAAGTAGTTTACATCGTTAGTTTTATGGATCAAATAATTGATTTTCTACTGGTGGGAATCATAGGGTGTGACATCTTGATTAAAATGAATGAATACGCTATGAAATTATGTGGATAAAATTTTACCAAGATAAATAAGGGTATAATAAGATACGATGTGTAGTAATTACTCAAACCACCATTTATATATTTTAACTATCAAGATGACACATTTTTGTGAGTAAATTTAGAAAACACCATGGAACAATTTAGCATAGAATTTATTTCCAAATAATTTAAGAGTTAGAATAGAGTCTTTAAGTGATCATAATAAAATAATACGCATTAGAGATATATACATGGATTACATATATCAAGTTAAAATGATCGCTAAAGAAACATCTTCCTACACCTAGTGTCCTAGATGGCCAATGCAAGGTGTCATAAAACCAATTATACAGTAATTCATATATCCCATTTGGAAAATTATTAATGTCACAAGAATCACACGGCTTGATATCTCAATCAAAATTTAAAATTATCCTCTAAAAAGTCATATAGAAAATGGGGTAACAGGTCCTATGACATCCAACCTCTGATTTGCAATGGGAATCCTCAAAAACCTCTTTGGAGAAATAATTTCCAATTAAAGCGTTCAATAAGAGGTATGAGACCTCACCAATTTGATAGTTGAGGAAGTTTGAATATTGGCTTGTCAATTTTGGCCCTAAGTAGGGAAGGCAACATGGAAGGAGGCGACCCCCTTTGAAAATTTCAAAAGGGGAAGGCCATATAAGGTCTTATATAAAGATATAAATCCAAGGACCTCCCTCATAAAATTAGGTAGACATGTATTGAAATAAAGGAGATAACGACCATCTAAATCCTGATAAAAGAAAATAGAACATCCCTTGAATCCCATAAAAAATGGAGGATCTATATATGAGGTGATCCTTCAACTCAATGTTGTGTATATGGCAAAGCTATAATATGTTATTGAGAAGAGGAATATCATGGTGTCATTAGTTTAAACTAGACACTAATGTAAACCCACTTTGAAACCATCAAGGGGGATCTGAAGGGAAACATATGCTGCTCTTGTGTGTATGAGGGTTAAAAAATAAGGCCCCCTCTTATTTGCATGAAGTGTTCCTAGTACAAATCCATCTTAGAGTCAAGGCCATGAAAATATGATGTCCAAGTACTAAATTTATTTTTATAAATAAGCTATTTAACAACTTCAAACAAACATATAATGATGTCATTTACATTGGAGTTGTATGTCACTTGAATCATGTTACAACTTTAATCGCTCCCCCACAAAAAGGTGTCATGCTCCCTTGTGATGATGCATCAACCCTAATGGAGAACAATCTCATGATGTAAAAGGAATTTAAACATGATGTACCTTAATAGTGTCCTACTTTCACCCGTTGGCTCAACACTCATGGAAAATGTGAGGCTATTTCAAGAAATGATGTGGATAATATCATTTTAGTTTCTCTTATGTATAGTATTCTACATTGAAACAATTGTGGTTTTTTAGAAATATATATATATATATATAGATATATATATATATATATATATATATATATATATATATATATATATATATATATATATATATATTTGTATGAAGGGTTAGGTCCTTGTTCATTAGGGTTGAAGAGGTTGTGTCATTATGAGTGATCTATTGATTTCCAAATCCTAATGTAGGAGAGCACTACAAGCTCCATGTCAACATGAAGTGTAGATATTGTGAGCAATTCGTATTGAGGTTTTGCAAATTATCTAGTTGTTCTAAATTTGGTATATATGTTAAAAATAGCATTACCCACAAACATAGACCCTCAAGACGAATACCTAGTTCTATAAAAATCAAATGGTACCAGTATTCTTAGTTAGAGGTGAAGGATTTTGCTAAGAGGTTATTTTGTTGGTTTGATGTGTTGTTTTTTGCCTTGGATACTAAGTGGTTAAGGGCTTCGAGGGTTAAGAGTTAAGGTCCAAGGGCTTGGGGGGGAATGGATTTAGGGGTTAAGGGCTTAATAATTAAGGGATTTAGGTGTTAGGGGTTAATGGGTTGGGTTTTAAGGTGTTTATGAGTTATGGATTAAGGTTTAAGGGTCACTAGTTAATAGAATATGAGGTTAGTGGTTAGGGGGTTCATGGATTCTAGGTTAGGATTTAATGCCTTAATGCTCAATGCATCAAGGGGTTGATGGCTTATGAGTTATGAGTGTAGGGTTAAGAGATTATGGATTCAGGGTTAAGGGATAGGGAATTTAGTGGTTATGGGTTAATGGCTTATTAGTTGTGATAATGTGGCCCCTAATCCCCTTGTCACCACTATCGGGGGTTCCCCTTTCAATTTTTCTTGTTACCTTTCCCCCAAGCCCCATAGCCCTTATGAAATTAGGTCTTAATCCCCCTTATCATTCTCTAATGTATGGATTATAGATCTTATTAAACCATGCTTGGACATCCCACTTCTACCCATCCATGCTACATGTGTGTCCCCTAGTCCTATTCAATACACCACAAAATACTCCTCCCACATTTTCGGTAAAATCATTCAGTTTATCCTAACATTATGGGTGAAATTGTTGTTTATGTTGTAAAGTGAACATAGAAAAAATTTACTTGTTTTTTCTATTGAGAAGATGTGGAAATTGATTGTCATGACTAGAATATGCATGCATCAATCTACATTGGCTTGTTTTTTAAACTTACACATGAATAATTATTTGGTCACACTCCATCCTATCGATAGAATCTAGTATCAAAAAGGTATCGATGGGAAGTTTGAGATATTCCTTTGAAAGCTTGTGTGTTGTGGTATTTAGCTCCTTGACAATGTGTCTGAAAGGTAGCTAGTCCAAAGAGTTGGGGGAATATATGATATCCTGTAGGGTAGGATGTAGGTAGATGTTTTCTATCATGAATTATTGACCCAATTGATCATGTTTTTTGAATCCCCCATGATCTATATGGATTTTAATCTTTTGATGGATGCAATTTCCAGAAGCGTACAAAGAGCAATAGAATCAATTTAGTTGTTGGAGCCTTAACTTTGGGGATATCTTACTTTCTGACAATAATACTGGGAGAGGAAGAGTACCACACCAAATTTGTAGCTAAGAGGGATAACTTGTGCAAAACCATCAAATAAGTCACAATGGAATCCAAGAGGGGGTGGAGGAACTACTAGAATCCATTATTTTGTGGTTTAGGATGAATCTTGTCTTCCAAACACTTATTTTTATCAATTCAATTGTGATATTTATTAGAATTTCTCGTGAACAAAATGTGTTTTTGTTCTAATCCCACTATATATTGCTGATTATAATGCATGGTAAACCATTATAATAATATTCCATGATGTTGAGTAACTATGTTTTGAAATTTTCTTCCAAGTTTAGATAGTACCACGAGTCTATCATGTTCAATTTTGCAAGGGTGGTGGTCATCATGACCTACAATTTGTTCAGACAAGAGATAACCAAGTGTGAAGAAATATCATCATATGACTTGCCTAAAGGATAGATGTTAGGGTGATTCGTAAACTATCATGGATATTTCTCGTGAAAAAAATGTGTTGTTGTTCCAATACCACCAAAAATAGTTGATTAGAATGCATGGGAAACCTTTTTAATAATATTCCATGATGTTGTCTAACTAATTTTTGAACTTTTCTTCCAAGCTTAGATAGGACCACAAACCTATCATATTCAATTTTGTAAGGGTGGTTGTGATGACCTGCACTATGTTGGGAAAAGAGATAAATAAGTGTGAATAAATATCATCATATGACTTGAATAAAGGATATATGTTGGGGTGATTCGTAAACTATCATGGATATTTCAAGTGAAAAAAATATGTTGCTATTACAATCCCGCCAGATATTGTTGATTATAATGCATGGGAAACATTTTTAATAATATTCCATGATGTTGTGTAACTAATTTTTTAATTTTCTTCCAAGATTATATAGGACCACGAACCTATCATGTTCAATTTTGCAAGGGTGGTGGTGATGACCTGCACTATGTTGGGACAACTATAGATAATATCGATCATGGCAAGGTCGAGTTTCATTATCACTAGACTCATTAAATCATTAAATAATGATGGATTCACCTAAAGGATCGAATTATAGATCAATAATATGTTACTTTCCTGAATCTTGTTAAAAAATAAATAGGTAATGGTCAAAAATGACTAGGGAAAATTTGGGAAAAATAATAGAACACTTTATGGTAGCAAGTCTCTCTTGGACATGACACTTTCACTTCATCACTGTGACTTTTGGGTTGTGTAATATTCTTGAAGTTCTATCATACCTATGGTCCATCATATCATCACTTCATTTTTGGGTCAATTCTATCAACTCATTTCAGTGTCGCTGATATGTTCAAGAGAAGTCATCCAGGAATTCCTCATCTTTTGCAATACTCATAAAACTTCATTTTCATGACCATCATCCCTGAACATTGCTACATCGTCACATTTTTTTCTCCAAAATCATTACTCCCGTTTCGCGATAAAATTTTCTTCCTATCGACATAAACTCATCATCCATGAAGTTAACTTATAAACATATTTCTAGTGCCTTGGAGCTTGGTACATCATTGACAGGTTTCACGCTTCCGACAATATGTTAACATGATCGAACCTTTGACCGAGAGATTTTGTTTAGAGTTTGACATCAAATCATCTATTTACACATTGAAAATTGTACTGTAGTACCTTGAGATCCATTAACATCAACGGTGGTTTCTCTCACATCTGTTAACAACTCACATCATTGGCTAGTAATCAGATGATGTCTTCCCATATTCGACTTCATATCATATATTCGCATGGTTAGAATTGTACTTGAACGATCAAGTGAATGACATAAGAGGACCCCTAGTTTCATCCATATGGGCTATGATTTCAAGAATTGTACGACATCATACGTATGATGGATTTACATACAGATGGTCATCCAAACATGGGCCTATATCTATAGGCATATCCATATCTGTAGACGACTTTCTGAATTATGTACATTTTATGATAGTTTATGTGTTGAGCATGGGTATGCCTCCCTTATAAATTCATGTCCAATATGTAAGATATCATGATGTTATGTATTTCAAATTGATGCAGGTCACCCTCAGCTTTAGATCCTACTCATCACATCGTAAATCATCTCATCCAAATATTATCATTATTTTGATTTCATGCTTTACGAGGCAGCTGCTACAGGTCAATTTTGGCATCATCCCCCAAGACCAGTATGAAAAGTGTCTATCATCCCCTAATTCAGTTGGTATATGCCCTAAGAGAACTCATTCCATTGATGGCTTTAATTGTGAGATTTCTAATGTTTGAAGTGTATATTATATGACCCATTCACTCATCAACGCTCCTCTGAATGGGAATAAGTGCATTGAAAAGCACTTATCTCCATGAAAGGGTGACCTGAAAAGCACTTCCTGACACTTAATGGTGTGTTGGTCTCCTGGGAGCGAAGTCATCATTTTTCCAGGAATATCCACATGTCTAGTGCCTTCCGGAAGAGCTCATAGGTGTCATACTGCGAATACAGGTGTTCATCCATCACCACTGAAATTGGAGACATGTCTCACATATTATTATAAATCCATTAAATTCCATTTATTGATATACTACCTTCAATTTCCCTATAAATTGAGCACTCATCTAAGTGCTAGGGGGGAGAAATTTTTGTAGTGGTATGCTGTTGGATTCTTAATTGATGAGAGTTGGAAGTACTGTTATGTTGCTGATATGATGCTTGGTGTGATTAGGATGGAATGAAGTTTGAGAAGGTTAACTATGAATCAATATATTGGTTGTAATATTCTCCTCCTACTTTCTTAATAAAGATATATGTTCATTTGCTCATATGTATGCTTATATCTTGTGAATTGTATTATCATGTGTATGTATTCTATGATCTAATTGGTTCGATTTGGTTAAGATAAGTAGATACTTGTATATTTGTATGATGTTTTTTGTTCTCTATCTTCGATTGCAGTGATTGATCTAGTGGCTTTATTTGGATTGGGAGCGACAACAACAATGAAAGAAGGAGAAAGAGAGCGAAAGGATCACAAGTAGGTTTCTTTCCTTTCTGTCTATCTATTTTTCTTAGAGAAAATAATAATTATCTTTCTTCTATTTTTCTAAGTGAGGGAACACCACACTCAGGAAATCTAGTTTATTCGTAGGTTAGAATTCCATATAATAGATATTCCACTAGAAAATTCATCATAACAGACCAGATAAAACTATATTTAAAAATGAATGAATTAGAGTTTGTGATAGGAAGTGTTAGTGAGTTTTAGGTGTGCTAAGGAGGGAGTGACATCAAGGCATGCTAGGTAGTTTTAAGTCATTCTAGAGGCCAAGGAAACATGCCAAGATGTGCGAGGTGCTAGGGTGTGCCAATGCATGCCAAGGCAGAGTGTTTGGGAGTGCCAAGGAAAAACAAGGGAGCACTAGTATCAAATGCATGGAAATGAATGAATATGAGTGTGTGACTGGGAGTATTAACGAGTTCTAGACATGATAAGGAGGGAGTATAAAGGTATGTACGGTAGTGCCAAGGAATTCTAGAGTTCTAGGGAGACATGCTAGGATGTGCCAAATTCTAGGGTGTGTCAATGCATGCTAGGGAGTTCCATGGAAACACAAGGGAGAACTAGTTCAAAATGCATGGAAATAAAAGAATAAGAGTGTCTGATAGGGAGTGTCAGTGAGTTTTAGGTGTGCTAAGGAGGGAGTAGCAAGGTTATATGTTAGTAAATTCTAATGTATGCTAGAGTGTCAGCGCATGTGAGGGAGTGTTTGTGTGCAAACCCTTCTTCATTATATTAAAAACTAAAATATAATAGACTAGAGCTCTTGTACCATGGATCGTGACCTTTTACAATCACACTGATACAAGGAATACAACTAGGGCTTGGTGTTAATTTGTTGACAACCAATCCATCTTGAACAAGACACCACTTGACCTACTTACTGATGGTGGCCACACACAACCCTTTTAGTCCACAAGTTTAATGAGAGCACCACAAGTTTAATGTTTGGAGAACAAGGGGCCACCCCCTTCTCCAACAATTTTAATGGGTCCCATTCATCACTATGGCACTCATGGACCCCAATATGCCTCCTAGAAGGCCCTAAGACATCATTTGACCTCTTATGAGGCTTATTATTCCATGTATGACATAGTTTGGTGGGATTGTCAGCAAAATTTAGGGTTAATTGCATATTATTTTATGTTTAGGGGCTAATGTATGCCCATAAGCTAATTCTATCAACTTCTAATAAATGTATAAACAGGAGTTAGTTGGATTCATTTGTATCATCACTTGACTTTGGATCTCTCTATCTTTAGATAACTTCACATTTTTCCTTAGAGGACTATTTTGGATGATGGATGCATTTTGTTGTATGGATTTGGGCTATTTTTATCTTGGAGCTTTGCTTTTGCAAATGTGAAGCTGGTTGGATATACTCTCTAACATTGTGAATGAAAATTTAATGCTATTCCTCTTGTTGCTCCATACAATTGAATTTCTCTATAAATAGGGCTAATTGTTGCATGATGGAAATGTGGAATTACGTGTCTATTTAGATTATTTAATGGCCATTGTTGGATGAATGGAATTTCTTAGAGATCATTTTATCTCAATAACCTTGCACCATTTGTATGAAGTATAAATTCTTGAAGGTCACTTTTTGTTTTCCTCTAACAATGGAAAAACATGAATTTTTGGGCCTCCTTGATCAAGAAACCGAATATCACCCATGAATCCATATCCCCAAAAAAAGGGTGATGATTTCCCCCCCTCTTTTCACAATTTTCCATTTTTTACTAGGTCTAGCCCCATTAGGTCACCTAGGGCATAAATTTCCCAAGAATCTAGCCAGAGGAAAACTTTGATCTCTTATAGGTAACTGAATTGGTGGGTCCCGTCACTCTCCTTATAATTTGGGCCAATTCCGACGATGGAATCTCCAGATACCTCAAGCCTTGGCTCTAGGATCAAGTTTTACAAAGGTGTTCCCAAGGCTAGAACCTAATAGGATCAATTTGACCCATCAAAGTAAAAAATCTTGCCTGATCCTTTCCCCTCACATTTTTCATGATAGGAACATAACTGATTTCTAAATTCCATCCCCAAACCTGTGTTGGGTCCACTTGGCCCCATGTGGTCCATTTTGGTGTCAAAGGCATTTCATCAAGGACCTTTTGGGAATCCAAGTTCCCAAATGATTTTAGGGATTGAGAACTTCCTTCATAAGTCTTATTCTTCTCCCTCAATCCTTCAATCCCCCTCCTCTCTCCCTAGAAGATCAATTCCCTTGCTTAAACGGCAAGCATGTCCCACTCTTTATTCTATCTTAGGGAAAGGGTTTCTAGGCTCACTTCCACCTATTCATTAACCTATAATATACAAGTTACTTCCTAAACTACTGGGACTCCTCCCATCGGTGAAATTCCATGAAGATCAAGGAGCCTTAGCTGTGGTGACAATGGGCTAGGCCTCAACCATTGCCCTTGTCCTAGAAGTTGCCCTCTTAGGAACCCCTTTTAGGTCCACTAATAGTTTGAGTGGTAACAATTTGTTCACAACTCCATTTGTAAACAACTCTTTGGTGTGAACACTTTTTCCATACTACAGCTCCAAGATGAGAAGTCTAGGGCTATGGAGGTTGCCCTTCTTCTCACTTAATTAATCCTCTAAAATATATTGAACCAGGGCTACTTTGTTGGCCCAATTGACTACTACTTTAGTCCTTCAATTTCTACACATCATTAGGCCCTATACAACTTCCCTTCTACCAATATTGTTGTCCTTCACAAGTTCAAGAGTTAGGGCTCTTTTTTGATAGTCACCTAAAAACCCACCAACTATAGTTGGACTACCATCACTTTGCCCAACCATAGTCAATTCCTTTTACTAATATAGGGCTCACAATATTGTCTTCATCTAGGGCTCTTAAAATCTTCCACCTAACAATGTTTTGAGTCATCTAAAAATCATTGTTCTTGTGTATCTACAATTTGATCTTTTTTTTCCAATCTATGCTCAAATATGAACTACTCTTCTTATCATCCTTCTAACTGTAGATGACTGAACTAGGGTCACAAACTAGCCACTACCAATCCATTGACTAATTTTTTATAGGTTACTTCAGATCTCTGTCTAAAAATCCATAGTTAGTCCACCAAAAACAAGTCCTCTACATGTCAATCCACTCTTCACATGGCACATTTCTTCTGCTCAAGTTCCACCCTCCTTTGGTTCTGCTATCTCCACACATACTGAATTTGAAAACTATCTTCCAGATCTGTAGTCTATATTGCATAAATAAACCTCAGTCTAAGGGTCACAACTGCTCTTCCTCTACGCATTTTTTTCACAATCTTGAGGGCATACATTATGAACTAAACATGCTAGGAAACTGTCCTAACTAGGACACTATACTTATGTAATTCTAATTGTTGTAGAACAAACCCTATCCAACCATAGAAAAAACCATGACTCTTGCCTCCATAAGGGACTCGACCTAGCTCATATGGATCCATAGATTCTGGGCATTTATTTGACTAAATCTTGACATGAACTTTAGATCTCAATGTCGACCCTCAAACTAGGGTTAGCTCATTCAATATTACGTCTGTGTCTACTTCTATTCTGGCTCTAAATTATAGTGCAAGCGCTCCTCCATATATGTGGGTCATTATAACCACCGCAAGCCAAGATCGTATCAACCCTCTCTTTTATTTCATGCAGAAAATATAACCAACAGGATCTAATATGATCTTGTAATGTACTCAAACAAGATACTGAATCCTTCCTACAATTTGTGAACACTAAAAATGGTCTCACAATCACATGTAATTAATAGAAAGAAATTATCAATCGCATAACACAAGATGTATCTGGGTAAAGCAACTGCTCAAAACCCATATATCTCTATTGTGTATTAATTCAAGGAATCATGAAACAATACAATGCTTAATCTCTCATGAGATTCTCCATCACTCTACCAATTGTATCCTACTAATCTAGGAAAAATCGGTCTAGTACTTAGCCAATTCTCAGCCTTCCTTCAGCGTGCCTTGCTCACACAATTCCTAGGGAATTAGCTCTCTATTAACTAGGAAAATCAACCTTCCTTTATTGCACAATCCATAATGGCATCCCAATGAATTTATAATTTCACATGGGAAATTTTGTATAAATACAACTGATATTTATGTTCCCTTTAACCTCTTTCTCAACTGGGTCTTCCTCGGAACTAACATGGATGCAACTATTAATAGTGAATTATCAGTTATCTCATTGATCACTCATTGTGAATTAAATCTAATTTAATTTAGTGGACCTCTCACTAGCTCATCACTCAGTTATAACTAGTTAAATTGATTTTAACTCAATTAATTGAGTTAACTAATTGACGCCTACACCCCACTAATGCATCAATTGCAACTAGACCCCCAAAATATTAGAATCCATCTACATGCCTCATATTAGACCCTCATAATCTAGAAATATGCTGGAACACAATAAAATACAGAAATAAACATAAACATAGAGATGTAGTAGGAATAAAACTTCATTTCATTAATATCAAATACTCAAAATTGCTTACAGAGAGAATGGAAAATAAAATAGGTCGGGCGATGGTAGCTTATCTTTGAGAAGATATGTGGTGGCTACATGCCTCTGAAATGTGTTACAATAAAGCTCAAGGGCCTTTTTATTATTAAAAAATAAGAGAAAACCCTAACTCGAGGAGATGTAACACCAGGAGTTTATGGGTCCCATTGTGGGTAGTTGGGCAACCAATTTATCGGGGTCTTAACTTGGTCATATGATCTTTGTTTGACGCACGTGATACCTCGTTAGAAATATATCTTTGAAGACTACAATTCCAGTTGTGATTTCTATGAAATCACTAAACCTTGCATACCCAAAAAATGTCGTTTGGGGCCTCAAAACTGCTCCGGAAGTTTATGACCCAAAAAACTAACAAAAATAGTAAAATGTGCTATAATTAAGGAAACTGAAAAAATAAAGGAGACAATGGCGAGGGCCCAATTGGAATAGGCGGGTGGCCACCAATATCCACATAGATCACCTCAACTCAAATTTCTTGAGCTAAATCAGTCATCATGACTTAGTTTACTGACCCATAATGTTATGAGATTAAATTACAATTTATTGTCCAATTTATTTAAGAGAAAAATAAATTAGACGCCTCACATTCCTCACTCCTGGTACATCAAAATTCCTCACCAATGTGGGTGCATTTTTTTTTTTGTCCTTTATGGTTGCCAATTTCACTGTTTCTTGTTGCAAATTTCAACACTTCCTCTCAACAAGAAAGGAATTCAATTTATCCTGATTCGGTACCTTTGGAATTTTGCATGCAACACTTATCTAATGCTCTTTGCACCTGCAAATCCTAAAACTGAATAGCCTCCAAAAAAATGAATAATTATAATGCAGTTGTCATCAGAGTCTTATGAATACTACTAGGTACTGCACCTATCTACTAGAATCTCTGCGCTGCTATTGACATCTGCATATGTGCCCTTTGCATTGTTTCCAACTCTCATCTGTGCTTTAGTATCTGACATTTTTCACTTTGATTTATTTCCTCCTGACATCTGATTGCATCAATCTGACTGATGCTTCCTGCTATTTTTTTACAATGTACTCCTCATAACTAGGTTCGATCTATGAGACACACCATCTCAATGGACCTTGCCCAAATTTCTTATCTTGGGATTATTTATACACATCACCCCACATTTCACCTGGAGGTTTGGCTACATGTGCTCCCTCTGCCCATCTGGCTCGAAATTCCCCCCTCGTGGAGGTCTCTACTTGAGTGCACAATTCCACTCAGTCTCCTATATACTTCTCCAATTGTGGCTACTCCACAACGTTCTGAAATTGCTTCTAATGTTGCATGTTGAGAGGCAATCTGTACTCCCTCTCAGCAGCCAAGTCTCTAACCTTTTCTTTGCTCCTAAAAGCTTTGCATACATCTGGTACCTCAAGTGCATATAGGTTCTTAACTCGTGCACATTTTAATTATCCTGAAATTACAAAAGTTTCTAAAAATAGTTGATTTTAAATCGATGATATCTCCCTCATCCAAGCTCCAATTGATTTTCCATTTAGGTAGTTTTTCGCAAGGAATCCAAATATGCTATTTTTTTTTTTTTTGAAAATTTTACGCCAAATCTTCAGATATTATCTAAAAACTCGCCACCCAAAAAATTCCTACTCTGATAGGATGTAGAAATTCTAACCAACGAGATTCAATCTGATCTTGTAATGTACTAAAAAAAGATATTGAATCCTTCCTACAATTTTCCGAAACAAAACACGATCTCATAATCATGTATAAGTAAGAGAAATAAATTATCAAATGAACAACATAAGATGTATCTGGGGAAAGAAACTTCTAAAAACCCCTCTATATCTATTGTGTATTACGTCAAGGAATCATGAGACAATACAATGGTTAATCTCTCCGGATATTCTCCAGCACTCTGCCAATTGTCTCCCACTGATCTAGGAAAACTCGGTCTAGTACTTAGCAAATTCTCATCCTTCTTTCAGCTTGCCTTACTCATGAAATTCCTAGGGAGTTAGCTCCCTATTAATTAGGAAAACGATTCTTCCTTGATTTTGCAATCCATCATGGTATCCCAATGAATTTATAATTGCACATGGGAAATTTATTATAAATAAAACTGATAGTTATGTTCAACTGGGTCTTCCTCGTAACTGACATGCATGCAACTATTAATATTGAATTATTAGTTATTTGATTGATCACTCACTTTGAATTAAATCTAATTTAATTCATTGGCTGACCTCTCACTAGCTCATCACTTAGTTATAACTATTTAAACTAATTTTGAATCATTTAATTGAGTTAACAAATTCACACCTACACCCCACTCATGCATCAACTACAACTGGACTCCAAAAATATTAGATTAATACCTCTACATGCCTCATCTTAGACCCTCAACTCAAATTTCTTGAGCTAACTCAGTCATCATGACTTAGTTAACTAACACAAGTTGTTATGAGACGAAATTACAATTTATTGTCCAAATTATTTAAGGGAAAAATAAATTAGACGCCCCACATTCCTCACTCCTAGTGCATCAAAATTCCTCACTAGTGTGGGTGCATTTTTTTTTTGTCCTTTCTGGTTTCCAATTTCAATGTTTCTTGTTGCAAATTTCAACATTTCAGAATTTGATGCAGCCTTCACACAAATAAACCATTGAAATCACATGCCCAAATTATCATGATAAACCTCTGTTAAGCTCGATATGCCATAAGAGAACCAAAAATACGCCATCCTACTTCCTAGCTTGAACCGGCCATTAAGGTATGCAACATCTTTGTGAACCCTCACATGATGATCTTTCTCCTGGAGAATGATCATGGCCTCCCTTTAGAAACCCTTACTTGACCCTCTTACTCGACATACATTAGGACTAAATCTCTCTTCGACCCCCCTAATCAAATGATCTCCTTCTCACTTGATGTTCTTTCCTTCATCCTAAGGCTTCCATAAATAATTTTTCCTAGACCTATTAATAACCCTCTAGAACTTATTGGTTTTATCCACTTAGACCTTAGGAAATATTAATTTTCCTTTTTAATTTTCTTTTATATTTTAAACCCCATATTGGGTCCAAAATACTTTTTCTTGGCTTCTTTTCCCACAAATCCTTTTGTGACCAAACTCACACAAACCCATCTCACTAGGCTTTTGTAATACCTCCCAAACTACACAATTAAACAACATCATCTAGTTGTAGTAACCGTAACGTGGTCAAGCTCTTGTATTCAAGTGAGGGCTTGGTTGGGTTCTCAAGTTACAAGTTAAGTAAGGGTAGTTGAGGGGGCATGATAGCTAGGGAGGGACAGGGCATGCACATTAAGAATGAAAAGGCATGCTAACACATGTCAGACAATGTCAATGCATGCTGAAGAGTTTTAGGGAGCATCAGGGCATATCAAGGGATAACTAGGTCAAAATCCATGGAAAGGAATGAATAAGAGTGTGTGCCATGGAGTGTGAGAAAATTCAAGTGTGCTAAGGACGAAGTGTGTTAGGAGAAGTTCAGAATAATATTTATAGGAGGCAAGCCTACGATTTTTGTACGGGGCTCGACATAGCAATTTTAGATGAAGAGAGATCACTTTTTTCTAAGCACAACATTGTTTTTCCTTTATCTATTTTTTTATATGAGATGTGGCACACTTTGGCTAAATTCTCATGTTTTAAACTATTCTCGATAATTGCATATTTTACATTGTTGTGTATAATTTTTGCGGCACTCTCCTTGTGTTAGCTTATATATTGTGTGCCTTGTGCATCTTGTGGTTCTTGGAAACTGTCAGTTAACGTTCTACTATTTATATGAACTGAACACATCTGAAATATTTCCTATGTAAGATATGTTTCTTAGTTGTTTTATAGCCATGGCTAGATCTTGTGATCCTTGTCTTGATAACTAGTCAAGTGGGACAACTTGAGCTTGGACATGAGTGGCATAAGATGAGTTATAGGTAGTCCTTAGGTGAACAAGGCACAATCTACTTGTATTTCATGCAATTGGTCAAGTTGTTGCAATTGAAGCAAGCCAATATTGTCACATGAATTGCAGTAGCCAAGGAATTGATTGGGTTCCCAAGTCGTGAAAAAATGTAAAGGCTAGATGTGAGGACATGAGTGCCAATGGGTGCTAGGGAATGCTAATATGTATTAGATAGTGTGAAGGCATGTCAAACATTCTAAGATGTGCCAAGTGATAAGGCATGCCAAGATGTGCAAGGGTGTGTCAATGCATGCTAGGGATAGTCAATGCAACAAAATGGAGAAAAAAGTTAAACTACAAGGAAATGAACACATACGCGGGTTAATAAGTTGTCAATTTACCTTTTCCAAGAGGGGCATGCTAGGCACACCAACATTAGGTGGCAATAGGTTCCAAGTGGAAAGTCTTAGTGCATTATAAGTGCCAAGTATTCCTTTGTTTCTTCTCATCTACTCTCCAACAGTTGATCTCGAATAAATTTAATATTAAACCATGCCAAATTATACCAAGGCATGTCAACATATTCCATACATGCTAAGACTTTCCAAGCACCAACACATGCCAAGTGCCAATATGTGTCACAGAGTGTTATGCATGCTATGAAGTGGAAGGTCATGTTGAAGAGTGCTAAGGTGTTCTAGAGAGTGCTAATGCATGTTTAGGAGTGTTAAGGAGTACTAGTGCAAAACATTAAGGGAGCACTAGATCAAAATTAATGTAAGTTAATGAATACGAGGAACGTGTGCCAGGGACTAGTGTTAATGAGTGCTAGTTTTCATGGCAAGGAGGGAGTGAAAAAGTATGATAAGGATTTGTAAGGCATTCTAGGGAATATAAAGGCATGTTAAGAAGTATCAAAGTGTGCTTGGGAGTTCCAGGGTGTGCTAATTATATGTTCCAAATAGTGACAAGATATGCCAATACATGCCAGGTGCTAAGGATGTGTAGGGTGCGAGGGTATGTCAGTATGTGTCAAGAAGTTTCCAGGAAACAAAAGGAAGAACCAATAATAGGGTTAATAAGTTGGGACTTTATCTTTTTCAAAATGGGCATGCTTATCACACTAATAATAGGTCCCAATACATGCTAATGGCAGTGTGTTCCATGTGCTAATGTATGTCAATGCATTCAACCAAGGTGTTCCAAGGCATGCTAGGGACTACATGCATGCCAACACATGCTAAGAGAGTTCTATGTTGTGCTAGTGCATGCCACCATGTGCTTGGGCATCAGTGTCATGAAAAGGTGTTCTAGGTACAAATATGTTCCAAGACATGCGAGGTGCTAAGAAATGTTAGTGTGTGCCAAATAATTAATTTAAGGTGTGCTGGGATTGTTGAGGAGTGTTAGGTCTTTCTCATTAATAGAATTTACAGAGCTTGATTATGTATTAAATAATATATTTCCTACACACACCAGTGGGACTTTATCTAAAGGGAATTTTCTAGATAATAAACTTAATAGATACAAATCATGTGTTGACTCATAAGAAACTCTATTCGACTAGTCATTACTTGAGGCAGATTATGATACACGCTAATTACTTCTTAAAAAATTCACTGACTCTATCCATTATGGCCTTGGACATATTATAAAAAAGACTCCACAATAATGGTATTAAATTGTTGTCTTTTGACAAAAAATATATTAACAAGAACATAACGTCATCAAAAACTCATTGGAATGATCAATGGTGACAAAAAAATTTTGACCGTCACCAAAAGTAACAAAAATAACATTTGTGAGGGTCATTAAAAGTTTGTCACTAGAAGTGTCACCAAAGAGAGAATTAGTGATGGGCCTTTAACAACCCTCGCCAAAAGTGTCATTGAAAATGGCTTTGCTGACGGACCTTAAAGGATCATTACTATATACACTTACAACGACCTTTTTTAAAGAACCGTCACCATATGTGACATTGGTAACGGACCTTAAAGGTTCGTCACAAGTATGACCCTCACCAGTGTCATTTTTTTATTGTAGTGGGTTCTCATCATTGACAAGTAATCAGGTGGTTTCTACCATGTTCAACATGAGCACATCTATTCACATGGTTAGGTTTGTGCACTCAGTAGATCGAGATCAAGACGAAGACCTTGTATCACATCTGTTATTATCCAAGTTGTGTGGTGTTATTGAGTATTCATGATTATACACATGATCCTTTATATATGGATGGTTGTGCCTATACCGTGGATCTATTTCCATGATCTCCGTCAGACGGATGGTTGCGATCATGTCGTGGGTTCATGTGTTATTTTATGCCTATTCATAGATATTTTATTAGGCATATTCATAGAAGATATGTCATATATTGTATTGAGTTTGATCTTTTAGGTTTCCTAGCAGTATTATTAGTCCTTTCCTTGGTTCGTAAAGTGTTTCACCTATCACTCTCTGTTATGCCTTCATTCTTTAGGGGGAATCTGTTACATATTAATTTTTGACCATGTTCACTTCCCATCCCTAATCCTATAGTTTCCTATGATGAATATTGTGCAATATATCCACGTTGGAAAAATACATCAAGATATCCTTTAAATACTAAAAGAAAGTTGCCTTGAAGAATTTTTGAAGAATATTATCTCAATCCCTAAATTTCTAGGTCAACGCTTTTCTCCAGTTTTTTACTCATGGTGATGGAAGGTTGCACATTATTACCTAGCACTTGAAGTGCCCTTCTGATTGGTAAAATCATGTTGAATCCTTTATGGCAGTGTTTACTGAAAAGGACTAGAAGATTCGTGCACTAGAAGCTTCTAGAACGACAAGCTAGATATTGTTTGGTGGAGATATGGACGAGCTCTCTTATTTGGAGCTATTGATTTTACTAATAGTATATTTTACCTTAATAAGTGGGCCTTCCTCCTTTTATGGGCTCCTAAATCACTCTCCCTTTCTATAAATTGAATCCCATCCCTCATCTTCTCATTGGTCATTATTGGGTTGGTATGATCATTAATCATTTGCATCCTTATACTGTGATAATTCCTAATTTTTCGTTTGGGATAAGGATCACTTGAAGAGATTCGGATTGAAATCAGACATCACCAAAGGGAGGCCTCTAACATCAACGCCACGGTTGTAAGGTTCCGCTTTTATATTATCAATAATACATTTTGTGTTTCACTTTCTATATTTGTTTAGATCGCTATGCAAATAGCCTAATGTTCCTTGATCTGTTAGGTAGTTTATGTTAAATGTATGGTTTGTAATGGATCACGTTCTTTGTTTTCTCTTGATCTCCTACGGGTATTTGAATTCCACAAGTAGCGAGGAGCGAGCCTGAAGGATTTTAAATCAAGGCCTTCATCAAAGGATTGAGCATAGCATCTAGATGAGGTAGGTCCCTTTACCTTCTTATTCTACTTTGAATATTATCTAAGAAAGTGTCCATTATATAGTCATGTATGTTTTAAGACCCAATCTAGGGCTAGAGAGATTTCTGCTATCTGCAAAAGGGATTGTCTTCACAACAACATATCAAAAATTAATTGTGGAATTTGTAAGTATCTATGTTGTTTTACTTCTCTAAGTTTATAATCAATAGAACAAAAAACATCCTTTATATTAATTATATGATTTATAATGGAGTTTAAAACATGAAGGAAACAAAGTATGGAACTACGCTAGCAAAAGACTTGTTGCAACAAGGCATGAGACTTGGTTTTGAAACCATGTGCTCAGTTTATGAGTCACTTCTTTCTAAAGTACATTACTATTTGATTTAAACTGATGTATATTATTTATTTCAATTTTCATTGAGTCTCACCAATGTAGATACACTTGTTACTTTATTTTTATGCTTACATATGGCACTCCAAGATCAAGAAGATGAACACAATTAAAATCAACAAAACATTCCTCCAAATAAGCAAAGTCATGGAAGTAGCTCGAGTAGTGATAGTAGTTCCAACAAAAAATCATGATCAATTTGGATATCAATGCAACCTGTTGTATCGTTTAAAATAATTTTGCTATGAAAATAAGACATTTTGTTTAATGTAATGGACATAGTGTACTAATTTAAATACAAGGGGTTAGCAATAATAATGTCATTTTTGTATGACAAAGCGACTCTTATTGATATATAATAAAATTCATTTTAATTTATTCTCTTGTGTTATCCAATGTCGTTGTGAAATCTTGCACCATTGATCAAATATATGGATGATTATATAATATAATGAAGAGATGAAAACTATGATAATTTAACAAATTAATCCAAACATAATATATAATTGCACTAATCAAATTTTAATCTATATGAATACTGCTATAATATCTATGTCGATTTTTTTACTAATAAGGAATTTTAAAAATTACAGTAATTCCACTATCACATGCCAATTTTTCCAAGAAAGTAAAATTTCATTCAAAAAATCGGTGCATCCATAACATAAAAAATCATTGGTGAATTTTTTTATATAAAATAATAGTCATGACATATTTTTTCATGCTCGGTGCCTTTTAAGAAAATGAGAATACTAGTGTGTTTATCACTTGAAGAGCTGAAGCTATTTGAGATTAATGCCCTAGTGTATTGTAAGTCTTAACGTACAAGTACCTTCATATAACTAAGTCTCTGGTCCTACAAAATATTATTTCCAGTGAGGTGCTTTATGGAAACTAATGACACTAGTCCTTTCGTATAACTAACACACCAGGGTATTTGTACTAATGATATGCATCGACGCTGCAATTTTAAAAATATCCCTGACACAACAATTATGTTTTACGTGCCCCATTGTGATTCCTTAAAATAATGCCCCGAGTTTTTTTTATCTTGTAGCAATTGTACAGTATATATTATGCATATTTTTTCTTTTAATTCAACGCCTTGGTGCTTTTACTTATGTATGTCACCTAGTTTCAAGTTTTAAAAAAATCCTCGACACAACAATTATGTTTTACGTGCCTCAGTGTGATTACTTAAAAGAACGCCTCAAGGTTTATTTTATCTCGTAGCACTGGTATGGTATATATTATGCATAATTGTTCTTTGAATTAAATGCCTTGGTGATTTTACTTATATATGTCAATTTTTCAATGAATAACGAATTTTAAAAATTACAATAATTCCACTATCACAAGTCGATTTTTCCAAAAAAAAAGAAAATTTCATTAAAAAATGAGTACGTTCATAACTTAGAATAGAAAAGCATCGGTGCATTTTTTTTATATAAAAAAATCATCATGAAATATTTTTGCATGCCTAATGCCTTTTAATAAAATGAGATTACGAGTGCATTTATCACTTGAAGCAATGAAGCTATTTGAAATTAAAGCCCCATTGAATTGTAATTCTTAACATACTAGTGCCTTCATATAACTAAGTATCTGATCCCACAAAATATTATTTCCAGTTAGGTGCTTTATGGAAACTAACAACACGAGTCCTTTTGTATAACTAATGCACCAGGGTATTGTACTAATGATACACATCGTAGCTGCAAGTTTATAAAAAGCGCTAACACAACAATTATGTTTTATGTGCCTCAATGTGATTCCTTAAAAGAATGCCTCAAGGTTTTTTTTATCTTGTAGCACTGGTACGATAAATATTACGCATAGTTTTTCTTTGAATTAAATGCCTTGGTTCTTTTAATTATGTATGTCTCCCAATGCTTTTATGTATGTAGCACATCGATGCCACTTGTTCCACTAAGCACATTGGAAAAAGAAAAAAAAAACTACTAGAACTTTGACCACTCGCATGTTTCCTAAGTTTTCTTGGCACATATTTTTATCGTAATATTATTTAGTTTTGTTACTATGGTGACATTGTGCACATAAGGCTATGTATTGGTTAGATTATACATGCATATTTTTGGTATGTCTTGATAATGTCTATAATGGGTGAGTGACATCGCACATTTGAGGGACTATGGGCATTACAACATTTTATGAAAGATAATATCTATTTAGGTGGTATAAATTGAAAATTATTTCTCTTAACATACGACTAACATTGATTTTCAAATGGTAAAACTAATCATGAACTGTATAAAAAAGTGACTAAGTTAATAACGGTACAAACTCAGTAACTTTTTAGCAAAAATACTTCCCCAAATGTAGTACAAATATTTTTCAGAAGTTATAGTTTCATTTAATGCAAGAGAATTTTTTCGTTAGGGAAATATCAAAATTAATGAATTATAGAACTTTTCCTCACTAGAAATAATGGATTTATAAAAAATTCAAATTTTTCATCTTATTAACTTACACAAATCCTTTGCCATTGTTTTTTATTTTATTTTTTTATTTATTTTATTTATTTTTTATTTTTTTAATTTGTCTATAATATGTAAATCAATCTAGATTCATCTTAACTCTAGTCCTACTAAGCACCAAAAGAGATCAAATATATTTTCACTCTAAAAGAGGTTTGCATCTCAAGAGATTTGATCCCTCCTATTCTTGGTAGATCCAGAGTTAAGATGGGTCTAGGATGTTTTAATTTCACCCTTTAAATAGGTTATATTTCGCATGAATAACATGGATCAATACCGTGGGTCCTCATACCATGGGTCAATACCATGAAGTTATTTTTAATTTGATGTTACCTTTTTATTATTTTTATTTTATTTTGATCAAGTAAAAATGTTTTTTCTTAGGGTTATTTTCATTTTTATTGTTAAACACGATATTACATTTCATTACAACATTTCTACCACATTGGGATGGTGAAATATTTTCTTTTGGGTAAGTGTATTGTGTTGCATATGTGTTATTCTCTTTGCATGACTATCTCGAGAGATACACAATGTGTTGCGTGTAGTTTTGGATCACATAAGGGTAAATTGCTCTTGGGTGGGGGTTCAGGGGTAGTTCCCCCCCATAAAAATTTGGAACATGTTTGCATTTATTTATTATAGTTTTGAAACTCAATATTTTCCTTTAGGAGTATCGTGGTGCTTGGTGGTTTTCCTCATGGTTTTGTAATTTAGGTTAAGAAATTTCATTCTATTATGATTGATGGTAAATGGACTGTAAGCTTATATATATTACAAAATGTCTATATTGTATTAGAATACTGTAAATAAGAATATTTTGAAAAATATTATTAGTTTCCTTGATTTTGAGTTTAGGTTAAAAAAGTTTATTGATATTATAATTTGACTAAATCAATTTATATGATCAACATTCTCACTTGAAATTATTTATTTCCATAGTAACACGGGTACCGCTCCCAGCCATTGGAGAGCACGTATCCCACGCTCCCCCGCTCCTGGGAGCTTGGGAGCTTGTAGGAAAATTTCCAAAATTGTTGGGAGCTTCAAAGGGTACTTTGGAGCTTTTTGGGAGCTTCACTACTACAAATTTTGACGTTTCGGGTACTTATTTTGAGCTGATTTTCACCTTTCGAGTACCTATTCTAAGCAGATTTTCAACTTTTGGGTACCTATTTTGAGCAGAGAAGGTACCAATTGTTTATTTCATAACTAATACATGATAGGTCAGGGGATTGGGCTGCATGGGCTCTGTAAAGCAACAGAGATGTGGAGATCTACCAAAGATTTCAACAAAATATAAACAGTTGCTAGTCATTCCTTGGCAACTTCTGTTGCAAATCTTGAAGTTCAACAATTCCAAATAACTCTGCTTTCTTGAAGCCTATCTTGAAGCTTTAATGATAAGATTCAACAAATTACAATGATGGCCAGAAAGAGAAAGAGTAGTGTGTTAATCAATTTCATTCTATAAATTTCCAAACTTAAATTTCAAAATTGAATATAATATAGTGTTACATGAAATCACATAATAATCAAGTAATAATAACCTTTTTTTTTTGTTTAGGAGTTCCACATGTTTCTTCACTGGCAATAAATTTCATTGGCAAGTTGTTGATGGATTGATACTTTGATTTTTTTTGGCGGTGTTTCAATGTCCAATCTTTTACATATTTCAATGCAAGATGGAATCTGCATGGTGGAATTTAATTTGAACCTTTAAATTATTTTATTTTTATTTTTAATATAT